>AWOL01S0053107.1:4313-20887 GCA_000715115.1 Nicotiana otophora
TTTAGCTAATACAAAAGGAAAATTGATGATTGGATCTATATATGATAAATATAGATGTAGATATAGATATATAGATTAGATTTATCTTTTAGATTTAATCTTAAATGTGCCAAGTGGCATTTTCTCAACTTCTGTGATCTAATTTTTTCTTAAACTCCGTACCCAGTCAAACAGAAAAACAGTTGGATACAAAATCATATGCTTATTAAAACGCAAAGAAACATGGAGTTTCGGATCTTGCAATACAATTGTATAACACGCTTTTCTCAAGAACACACAAGTTGCACATAAGAAAACAAGAAGAGTAGGAGCTATAGATATATATATTGCCAAACCATCTTAACACATAAAAACAGATATAGTACGTACGTACCATATAGTTATAGCTAGGTCAACTACTGCATATATACTTCTGTTCCCGATTTAGTATTGTAACGAACTGACTAGCAATTATGGTGCGTTTATTGGATGATAGGATTAAAACTGATGCTACTTGTTTTTATAAAACTTTGATTACTAAATATTGAGGCTTGTGTATTTATTTAGGACCGTAGGCTGGAGCTGGTTGTGTTTGCTTTTCAGCATCATAATATTAATACGTCGTTTGGCTCTTCCCAAAAAGCACTGACAGCATAAAAATTCTTATACGTACAAACATATAGTAGATTTTTAAGTTTTAAACCAATAAGGGAAAAGATCGTTGAAGATGTAAACTTAATGCATTTCTATGGAGCAAAATTGAAATAAAAAAAAAAAAAAACAAGTTTATAAAGAAATGGAAGTCCAAAAGGCAGCAGGCTAGGTTGAACAAAAATCAGATTCCAAAGAGGTCGGCGCCGTCCAAATATTCGCTTTGCAATAATAGTCTTTTTATTGTTATTACTGTGTTTTATTTTTTATTTTTAACCTTTTTGATCTAATTTTCTTCGCAAGTACTTTGGGCGTTTGTTGTTTTAATACAATGGATATTCTCCAATTGAAAAATGATGATGTTGACTACGGTCAGTCGAGGAAAGGGCAATGCAGATTCCTTGGAATCTAATCAATACGTGAACTGAACTTGTTAACGTTGTTTGATAATTGATAAACTCCAAGTCTCCTATATATTAGTACCAAACTTAGATGTTGACAATGTTATTCTTGATTGGACTTTGATTTTCGGAATATGATAAGTAATAAAAACAAAGACATTTTATTTTAGGAAGACTGCGTATTCAGAAAGATTTCTTTTTTCCCTTTCAAATTGCTCAATGTTATTGTTTTACGAGAAATTTACATAGAATACAACTCTTTAAAAACTTATTTATATTTCCTACAATTACTTTAACAAAATTACTTTTGGTACAAAATCTTATATTTTTAATTAAATTATGTACAACTTTTATATCCTAAAATCTCTCTCTTCAGATTCTCTCTCACTTAAAAGATATTTCTTTCTGATTCTCTCTCACCTAAAGTATCTATAACTATCAATTTTTCCCCCAATTTCTCCAGTAAAAAATATTTCAGTATATCACAAATATTTATCCCTTTTTCTTCGTCTCATATATTCTATGCAGGTCAAAATACATAGAAACATTGATAGCATACTTTTGAATGTTGATCTACTAGCCTGAGTCAATGGTGGATGTGTCGGATTCGTCACACTCATGTTTAGTGGGAGGAGTAAAACGTCGACCCCGAGTAGGGCTTGCTGGGGCTGAAGCAACCAAGAAAGGGATATTTAAAGCAGACATTGATTCTTTGGCCAAAGTCTCCAAATTGAATGTTTGCTTAGAATGCCTAGTTGGTGATGAAAGAGGTAGCGTTACAGGGGCACTGTTTTTGACAATGCACTATTTTTTATTATATATACTACATATTGTGTTATTGTATATTTTAATCATATATATATATATTTAATAATATATACATTATATTTGTTTTCCCAAGTTTGTTTCTTCTTTATCACTTCGTCAGCAAAATGTATTTACTTTCCCCAAGTTTTTATACAATGTATTATTATTATTATTATTATATATATATATATTGAACTCGAAAAAAAATATTATTAACAAATATACAATACACAGTATTGTATAGGATAAAATATATTATGCTACGTGGCCATCCAAAAAGAGGGACATGTGGAACCTAAGACGGAGGATAGCTGAAACATAAGGCAATTGTCCCGTCTGTCACCGGAAAGAATAACGCTCATAAAGATGCAATAAATACTCTCCGTCCGGTAGAATTTAATGGAGAATATTCCACATCATTTAGTACGCTGCCCGTTATAGAGAATTTATGCTCACCATTACACCTTCTTCAATGGCCCCTTAATTGACATTAAAGAAGAGCATGATCCTAGGACCTTGTTCCCTACGTACAACTATAAATAGTGAGTTCTGTTATCATCGTAAAGGACACGATTTTCCTGGCAAACATATGCTATAATCAATAAAAAATTTTATACAATTTTACTTCTTGTTCCTTGGTTTCATCACTGTAGTGCCCAGAAGCTCTGCTCCAAAATCGTTGTTCTTCGTGATTTTATCATCATTTCAAGGCTAAGTATTATGTATTTCTTTAATTATTTCATTATTTCATGATCAAATTAATTCACTTGTCTAGAAACCATGTAAAACTTTAACTGTACAATTTTACGGGTAAACAGTTTGGTGCCCACCGTGGGGCCTAGACAGCCGTGTAATTAGGTTGATCCTTCATTTTTTTACTAACGTGTTTTGGCTATTTATCTTAGCAAAAAATCATAAGAAATGGCAGATAATGATGTTAACAACATACATAATCCTGAGGTTCTATGAGACCAGCCTCATCTCGAGGATTCAGTCAGTGACACCCACAATGAGGGAAATGATGCCACGCTGGTCCACGATAGGCGGTGCCCACAACATGTTCGGGAGGCAACTCCCGATGATGTTGAAGAGGACCATGTTGTTGATGTGTTAAGGGTCCTACAAGAACAACAAGCGATCATTCTAGGCCACCTCACGCGGCAGGATAAGGTTATGATGGAGTTGAAGCAAGCATTGTCGGGGGCTTCAAATAACGCGAATAGACGAGGACCGGTTCCTCCCGGCACTCCCACGAATCAAACAACACAGATGGTCGATAACAACACCTCGAGGGGCGAAGTTGGCTCTGATGGGGCTGGGGGAGCGGATCCAGCCCCAATAACGAAAACGATCCCTTCAAGAATGAACTCTTACGATTTATGAGGGAAGTGAAAGCCCGCATGGACCAAATTCCGGGCGCACCACCAGTGCCGAAAGGTCCGGACTCAAAGAAGTATACTCAGTTTCCACACAATCCAAGTGCGGTACCAGAATTAATCCCGAAGCAGTTTAAAATGCCTGATATGTCAAAGTATGACGAAACTTCAGACCCTCAGGAGCATATTACCACCTATACAATGGCGGTGAAGGGGAATGATTTAGCTCCTCAAGAGATTGAATCTGTTTTGCTGAAGAAATTTAGAGAGACTCTCACGAGGGGAGCCTTGATATGGTATTCGATGTTACCCGAGCATTCCATAGATTCCTTTGAGATGCTCGCATATTCTTTTATTAAGGTTCACGTTGGGGCCGGAAAAGTGCAGGCCCGAAAGGCCGACATATTCAAAATTGCACAAGAAGAATTCTTAAGTAACCGGGCCAAGAACAACTAGGGTCACAACCGAGATAACGCGGAACCCTCGAAAGCAGGAGAAGATCCTCCACGCTAGACGATCAACATGATCTTCGGGGGGAATGAAATCAACGAGGTCACCTTCTCGGCAGCAAAAAAGATGAAAGTATCGATAACCCATGACAAGAGACTTCGGGAAGTTGTTGAAGAAGACATTACTTACACAGAGGAAGACGTAGACAGAGCGTTGCTACGGCACAACGATGCATTGGTAATTTCTTTAAATGTGATAGACTTTAAAATTAAACATTTTCTAGTGGATCTAGGAAGTTTTGCCAATATCATACAATGGAGAGTATTGGACCAAGCTAAACTCACCGGAAGCATCATTCCGGCCACAAAACTCCTTGACGGATTAAACCTTGCAAGCGTGACAACCCGAGGAAAGATTTTGTTGCCCACGAATGCTGAAGGGGTGATGAAAATGACTCTTTTTGAAGTGGTGGATGGTGATATAGGATATAATATTATTCTGGGAAGACCGTGGTTGCACGAGATGAGAGATGTACCGTCAACATATCATCAGCTGCTGAAATTCCAATGCCCGAAGGAATTAAACAGATAAGGGGCGACCAACCAGCGGCGAGGGAGATGAATGCGATTTTGATCTCTAGTAGCAAAGGGAAGGAAAATGCAGGATAGCAACTACATGAACCTGAGCCCGCTCCCGATTCGAATGAAGTTAGCCCGAGGGTAGAGGCGTCGGATTCTTATCAGGTGCCAAGGTATTTCCAGGCACCAGAAGAGACGGATGCAACAAAATCCACAGTGGAAGAGCTCGAGCAAGCTGCATTGTTTGGAGAGTTCTTAGAAAGGAAATTCCACTTAGGGATAGGACTGCACCCCGAGCTCAGGTCTGGCTTTATTGAGTTTCTTAAAGTTAATGCCGATTATTTTGCTTGGTCGCATGCGGAGATGACAGGTATCCCAACGGAGGTGGTCGTACACAAGCTAAGTTTGGATCCCAACATCCCTTCGGTAAGACAAAAGAACGCCTTATTGCGGAGGCTATGAACAAATTCGTTAGAGAAGAGGTAACTCACTTACTCGATATCATTTTGATCCAAGAGGTAAAGTATCTAGACTGGCTAGCTAATGTAGTAGTTCCTAAGAAGAACAATAAATTTTGCATGTGTATAGATTATAAAGACTTGAATAAGGCATGCCCAAAAGACTCGTTCCCACTGCCAAACATTGATCAAATGATTGATGCTACGTCCGGGCACGAGTTAATAAGTTTCCTCGATGCTTATTCTTCAAACAAATCAAAGATGAACCCGTAGGATTAGGAAAAGACTTCATTTATAACGAATTTCGGAAAATATTGCTATAATGTAATGCCCTTCGAGTTGAAGAACGCCGGGGCCACTTATCAGCGGCTCGTAAACAAGATGTTTGAAAAACAAATAGGGAAAACTATGGAAGTTTATATAGACGATACGCTCGTTAAGTCTTTGAATGCAAGTTATCACCATAAACATCTGCAAGAAACTCTTGACATCTTAAGGAAGAATAACATGAAGCTTAACCTTGAGAAGTGCGTGTTCGGGGTCAGCTCCGGTAAGTTCCTAGGATTTCGGGTATCACAAAGGGGGATCGATGTAAACCCCGATAAGATCAAGGCCATCGAAGACATTCCAGATTAGCTGTCAAGCGTGAAAGAAGTCCAAAGGCTCATGGGCGGATTGGCCACTTTGAGCAGATTCATTTATCGGTTATCAGAGAAATGCCACCATTTCTTTGCACTGCTCAGAAAGAAAAACAACTTCGAATGGACCCCAGAATGCCAGTAGGCTTTGAGGGATTTGAAAACGTATTTTCCAAGTCCTTCATTACTTTCAAAACCAAAGGAAGGTGAAACACAATTGGTCTACCTCGCTGTCTCGAAAGTAGCAGTAAGTGCAGTTTTGGTCTGAGAGGATGAAGGTATGCAATCTCCCATTTATTACTTTAGTAAAAGTTTTGCGGGACCAAAAACTCGCTACCCGCACTTGGAGAAGCTCGCCTTAGCTCTCGTAGTCGCCGCTCGAAAGCTGAGGCCCTACTTCTAATATCACCTGATAGCTGTGGTGACCACATTTCCCCTGCGGAATATCCTTCACAAACCTAAACTCTCGGGCAAGCCGGCTAAATGGGACGTCAAAATGAGTGCATTCGATATAGAACATAAATCAAGGAATGTGATTAAGTCACAAGTCTTAGCTGACTTTGTGGCCGATTTCAGTCCAGGATTGCTGCCTCTAGCAACCAAAGAGACGATCATGGTGTCAGAATCGACATCGAGAGTTTGGACCGTATTCATGGACGGAGCCTCCAATGGAAAAAGGGTCCGGGCTTGGCATAGTGTTAACCACGCCTTCGGGAGAAACCCTAAGGCAAGCCATCAGAACGGTGCCTTTAACTAATAATGAAGCAGAGTATGAGACTTTGATTGCGGGACTCGAACTGGACCGGGGACTAGATTTTGAGGTCATAAAAATCAAGTGTGACTCACAGCTGGTGGTAAATCAGGTCTACATGATCTTGGAAACCAAAAAATAGCGCATGCAACAATACGTGGGGAAGGTCCAGGCTCTGCTGGCTCGATTTTGGGAGTGGTCGATTACTCACATCCCGAGGGAAGAAAATGCATAAGCGTATGCACTGGCTAACCTCGGCTCGTCAACAGAAATGAAGGGATCATAATCCGGGATGGTAGTATAACTGATGCACTCGGTCCTTGATGCAGATAGCTATTACGAGGTAAATACTATTAATTTGGTCTGGGACTGGAGGAATGAGATCATCGATCATCTCGAGCACGGGAAATTGCCCAAAGATTCAAAGGCATCTTGGGCGTTGCGTGTCAAAGAAGCACAGTATAGCTTTAAAGGAGGACAATTGTACAAACAATCTTTCCAAGGCCCACTGGCCCGATGTTTGGGAGCATCGGAAGCAAATTATGTTATATGAGAGGTCCACGAAGGGATATGCAGAAACCATTCGGGCGCAAATTCCTTAGTGTTAAAATTGGTAAGGGAAGGATATTATTGTCCCCGCATAGTATAAGACGCCAAAGCTTTCGTACAAAAATGCGATAAGTGCCAACGCTACGCACTGCTAGTACATCAACCAGCAGAACCACTACATTCAGTCCTGTCTCCGTAGCCATTCATGAAGTGGGGGATAGACATCATCGGACCACTGCCGCCGTCTCCCGGTAAGGTATGATTTCTTTTTATTTTAACTGACTATTTTTCTAAGTGGGTGGAAGTAGGTCCTTATTAAAAGATCGGCGAATGCGAACTGGTGGATTTCTTGAGGGAAAACATAATCTGCAGGTTCAGAATACCAAAAGAGATAACTGCGATAATGGGCTGCAATTTATCGATGCAAAGATCACAAAGTTCCTTGAAGATTTGAAAATAAAGAGGATCACATCTTCACCCTACCATTCGAGCGCAAATGGTCAAGCAGAGTGAAGGAACAAACTGGTCATACAAAACATCAAGAAAAAGTTAGAAGCGCCTAAAGGTAAATAGCTTGAGGAACTACCCAGAGTTTTATGGGCATACAGAACGACAGTCTAATCAAGCATGAGGGAAACTGCCTTTCCCCGTGTGTACGGAGCAGAAGCCTTGATTCCGGTGGAGGTAGGGGAGCCTACCTTAAGGTATTTCCAGGCAAGCGAAGAAGCGAACAATTAAGCGATGTTGGTAAACTTCGGATTATTCGATAAGCGCAGGGACTTGGAACATATAAGGATGGCGGCACAAAATCAGAGAATGGAAAGATATTACAATTGAAGAGCCAACCTTTGTTACTTTAAAGTGGGAGATTTGGTTTTAAGGAAAGTAACCCAAAACATCCGGGAACTCAACGCATGGAAGTTAGTCCCAACCTGGGAAGGCCCCTACCGGGTCTCATCTGTCACTGGAAAAGGTTCATACGAGTTAGAGAACCAAAATGGAGAAAAGTTGCCAAGAAATTGGAATGTGTCATACCTCAAGAGATATTATTGCTGACAAACATCGTTTGTACTAGAAGTATGCACTGCACTCTTTTTCCCTCCGTCCAGTTTTTGTCGCAATTGGGTTTTTCTGGCTAGAATTTTAATGAGGCAGCAACGGAAAGCATATATGAAGAAAGCTTCAACGGCAGCAATAAGACCTTTAATAGCAAGAAACACAAGTAAAGAACCACTCCGGTACGGTTAGATAATCTTTCGCTCTATAGTAAAATTCCCACCGGGAAAATAGGTTTGCTATAAAGCAAAGGTTACCCGACTGTTCACAAGTACAGACCATTAGAGGATTGTATAGTCCTTTGCTGGGTAGCATAAATTCCTAAGGGGAAGCTAAGTTTGTTACCGAGTGGAGGATTGTCTAGCAATTCATTAGTGGGATCCTCGAAGGTGCAAGATTCCCAATGTTCCAGTGAGCATTCTTCGCATGAACGATAGGGGGGGATGATTTGAGAATGCAACAACAATGACTGCCACGTTGACCGGAGCATAAAAATCGGGAACATAATTGTGTCATCGGGACAGGGGATTGCGCGACCAGCCCCGTAGAAACAAGTTGTACAAATTTGCCACAAGAAATGGAAATTTCTCTTTAACATAAACAATGCTTATGTACTTTTTGAAAAGTAAAGGAATAAAGTAAAGTCCTTTTATTTTCCATCTTGTTTCTTACCTGGTTGATGAATTGATTCTGTCATTTAAAAATTAAACAAGTACTTTAAATGCTAGTGCCGTAATAAACAAGAGGCGTCCTCTTCAAGAGCACCGTAAATATAAGAGGGCCCTCTATTATGAAAACCCTCATGTTAAAGGGTTGATTTTGGTAAATCTTATGCCCGGAATCAAAATATTTTCGGGGAAATATACACCCAAGTCATCGCATAATAAGACACAAACAGTAAAACTTGCGCAAAACTCTTAGTGCATAAATGTTAAAACAAAAGAAAGACTCAAACAATACTTGAGCAAAAGGATGTTTTTATTTATAATAACATGCCAAAATAGCACAAATAAAAAAGTTGGAAAAAGAAAAGAAAAGCTAAACTGTTGCATCTCCGGAACCCAAAGGAAGAGAAGTGGCGCATACCCAGGGGAAGTGGGTAGATCCGCCGATGGCTCAATATTTTGTCCCTCGCCAGTTTGGCCTTCAACATCTTCGCCTTCCGCTTCCTTTTCAGTTCCCGAAGTTTTATAACCGGAAGCATAAGTCTCTGCCGGGAGACCACTTTTAGCAGCTAACTCAAGCTCACAGGCCTTAGCAATTTTAGAATCAAAGTCAATGATACCAGCTTTGGACTCATCCAAGGTTTTGCTCCTCATGTTGTACATAACGTAAGTTTTCTCAACAACGAAGGAAGCCGCTAGGCGCTTAAGTACTTCTTTGAGTTGGGTTACCTCGGCAAAAAATAATTTCCCGGGTGGATCTAACTGATCTGAGGCTAACATCAAAATCACGGACAGTTGAACTAAAGACCCTATTATTCTCGATAGTTTTTCTATACTTCTCCTCCAACTGGTCATGTTTTACCCCCGTAGCAGCAAGCTCTTCCGTTTTGGAGTTCAAGGCTGCCTCTAAGTCTGTTAATCTTTCAACAAAGGTAGCTTGGCGATCGGTTGTAGCAAGAACGGCATTATGGACTTCAGCCCATTTGGCCCTGGCTTCGTCAAATTTAACCCTCAACGGGCCAATATCTTGGCTAAGGGTTACCACTTCTTGCTCGCTTTGCTACAAACGAGCCTCCAATACAACGACCTCAGCGTCTTTGGCTTTTAATTCTGCGAGGCGAGCGGTAGTTTGCTCCCGCTCAGCCAAAAGCTAGATAATCAACACCCAACCATAAACAAGCAATCAATCAAACACCCATTAGGTTTACACACTAGGGTTGGGTTACAACCCAAGTGAAAATCTAGCTACTCATGCTTAAATTGGAAGAAAAAGAAAAAGTGATAATTAAACCCATATTGATAACTAAAATGATGAAATCAATATTAAAAAAGCTCAAAATAGCAAAAACTACTAAAAAGGGCAAAAGCAACCGTCTAGTGTGGCTGCTGATGTCAAAAGTTGACCTAAAAAAGTAAAACTCTTCTATTTATATAGTGCTAGAATTTTCAGACGAAAATTCCCTTTCGGATGTTCTGCGGCTGCACAATTCCATGGGTGGTCCGCACTTTACTTCAGCATGGCAGGATTGGAAACCTGCGGCCACACTCATCTCTTTCTGCGAGCAGCACAAATGTGCCTGCGGTCCGCACAAATGTGGTAGCGGCCGCGTAGCTGTTCTTCTGTGGCCGCACAATAATTGTGCGGTCCGCACTTTTGTTGACTTGAGATACATGTTCTCTGAACTTTTGCTCTTACACAATTTTTGCGGCCGCACAATTTCATATGCGGTCCGCATCATGCAAACTTCTCTAATGGAATTGCTTCATGACCTGCAGTCCCAGATGGTATTCTGCTGTCCGCACTGTGAGCTTTTGTGCTTTTTTTGTCCTTAAGTTCATATTACTCCTTCTTGAAGTGAATTTCATCTTGGGAGCTCATCTTCTAATATTCCTGTAATTAAGCATATTTTATCAGTTTTCGGGAACACAATTAAGCATTTTTGGACTAAAATAAAAGTAAAAAGGCGCTAATAAGTAGTCAAAATTCCCACTTATCAACTCCCCCAAACTTAAGTTTTTGCTTGTCCTCAAGCAAATAAGTTAATTCCCACCTCCACAAGTTAAGAGCCATTCCAGTTAATCAAAGGTGAATCAATCACACATCAATTGGGATCAACAATTACCCACGACACTTATGAATTATCAACAAGGCAACAAGTTAAACTTTTAAGTACGAATAGTTCTAATGTGACACTTGAGCATCAAGAGTTGACTTTATTCATCAAGGAAGCTCGCTCTTTCATGTAGGTCATTGCGGATCCAAAACTCCTCCTCCTTTACTATCCTTTTGCATATCTCACTTAAGAATATAGCACTCAATTCGAAGGTTTGTGAAAGGTTCACTCATCTCTCTCAAAAGAATGTCGCGAGTACGGCTTTAAGTACCATAGTCTTGCCCCTCATGTAAATCACCACTAATGTAAGCTTACTCGGCTTGAAATCACGTAGGGCTTTTTCGGGATGCAATGAAGGCTTTTGGAATATGGTTGGATAAGCTATGATAGAACAGGTTCATCTTTCCTTAAGCACTCCATTTCTTTTTATCGGCTCATATTTTTGCCAACTCTTTGAGGCATTTTCTTTTCCTTAGGGGAACTAGAGAGACTTAACATCACTCTTTCTTGGCCAAGTTATTCATTTTCTCTTTCTTTGAGTTTTCCATGCTTTGTATCATTACTTTTATTTGAATCCCTTCAACTTTTCAACTCATTCACTTTCTATTTGCATTTTTTTTCTTTTTCTTCCCTTTCCATCTCTTCATTTCTTTTCTCTTTTTTTTTGATTTCAAACCCCTCGTCTCTCCCCCAAACTTACGGTTTTAGCTAATTATTTCACAAGAGTGTTAAGGAAAGCTCGGGTGCCAAGAGAGGGTCACAACAAAATGGGTAAAGGCTTGTAACGGGGTGATCAAATGAGAAAGGTTTTAGGCTCAATTGAGTTGACTAGGGATAACAACTTTGGTAGGCTGTGGAATACTTAAAATGTGTCTAGGAGATCCTACAATCACTTCTCAAGCCAAGCAAAACTTAAAATTTCGCCTAGAAACACATTAGGGGCAAGTTTTAGACCATTTTCATAGGTAGTTGAACTTGCACCAACAACATCTCACCTCTCACGCAGCTGGATTATTAAAGCGGATAGAGTCGAGGGCCCACAACGAGAGTTTGGAGAGATATGGAGAGTTATAGTGTATGGAGTATGAATGAAAGAGCTTGATGCATATAAGTAAAGGTTTAGGCGGTTGAATTAATGGCCATGATTACCTCGATAACCAGCAAAGGTTATGCTAAATCGTGGGATGACACATGTTCGGGACATAAAATGCGGAGAGACGTGCGTCTAATCAGTCGCCAGAAGCTTTTCAGAAGGAATCATAGTAATTCCCGCCAAAAGAAGTGCTTCTACCAACTTTCCGGTGACACACATTTATGTCACCAGAAAGCAGGGGGACTATCTGTATAGGGTAAAATATACTATGCTACATGGCCGTCCAAAAAGAGGGACACGTGGAACCTAAGACGGAGGATAGATAAAATCGAATTTAATTATCTCGTCTACCGGAAAGAATAACGCTCATAAAGATGCAATAAATACTCTCCGCCCGGTAGTATTTAATGGAGAATATTCCACAGCATTTAGTGCACTGTCCGTTACAGGGAATTTATGCTCACCGTTACACCTTCTTCAATGGTCCTCATAATTGGCATTAAAGAAGAGCATGATCCTAGGACCTTATTCCCTAGGTGCAACTATAAATAGTAAGCTTTGTTATCATTGTAAATGACATGATTTTTATGGCAAACTTACGATACAATCAATAAAAAGCTTTATAAAGTTTTACTTTCTTGTTCCTTGGTTATATCACTATTGTGCCCGGAAGTTCTGCTCCAAAATCATTGTTCTTCGTGATTTTATCATCATTTCTAGGCTAAGTATTGTGCATTTATTTAATTATTTAATTATTTCAGGNGTTCCCTAGGTACAACTATAAATAGTAAGCTTGGTTATCATTGTAAAGGACATGAGTGTTATGGCAAACTTATGATATAATCAATAAAAAGCTTTATAAAGTTTTGCTTTCTTGTTCCTTGGTTATATCATTGTTGTGCCCGGAAGTTCTACTCCCAAATCATTGTTCTTCGTTATTTTATCATCATTTCTAGGCTAAGTATTGTGCACTTATTTAATTATTTAATTATTTTAGGTCCAAATTAATTCACTTGTCTAGAAACTATACATAAATTCAACCGTACCGATTTACGAGTAAACACAGATATTTTTAGGTTCTGCAAATGTCTTGTAGTTGGTATCATGAGTAATTTTAACCTCTGTCTTGTGATTTTCGGAGTTTGCATAAATGTTTAAAAATGGCACTTTGATTTTTGGATCTGTATTTTTGAAAATCTTGATGCAAACTAATGTTAGAAATCATGAGAGGGAATTGACACAAATAAGTTCTGAAACTCAAGAACTCTGCCCACTGGTCTCGTCCAATTTCACTCCTCTACTTAAGGATATGAAAACGGTCGATGCAATAGTATTACCCAACAAGAGTCGGGGTCGAATTCTGCAGGGAGCGATGTGAATGGGTGTTAGTAGTACATATCTTAGCGCGTGAGTTTATATATCTAAATTTTCCCTTCTGCAATATTTGGTTTTGTTTGACAATCTAAATTAAGCCAAGATTGTGATTGAAAGAATGAAACTAGAAAATTATTTTTGGTTGTTTTTCAAATGATATAAAAGGCCTAGGGCTAGACCTTCACCTAGGCATTTGCCTAATGGGTTGTAAACTTTAAAGCTTGTTTTATTGGTCGGGGTGCATTATAGCTATCAACACTCAAGTACCCACTCACTACCTCTTGGTCAGAGAGTGATTTTGAACAATTTGCCTTTCTGAAGTCCAAATGGGTGTTGAACAAAACAATTGATAATAAGCTCAAGTCGGGTTTTACGGTCTCTAGGTTCAACCCTTTAATTGGACTTATCAATCTCTCGATTGACCCAATTTCTTGCTAGCCAAGTTTTCCTAGACTAAGTCTCTCTTTCTCAAGTAGAGACCAAGTCAATTAGGCATGAAATAATGTTTGGAACCATTAATTATTCAAATAGAAGCAAGAACAAGGCTAGATAATCAACATCCAACCTTAAACAAGCAATAAATCAAACACCCATTAAGTTTACACACTAAGGTTGGGTCATAGCCCTAGTGAAAATCTAGATACTCATGCTTAAATTGGAAGAAAAAGAAGCAGAAGTGATAATTAAACCCATATTGATAATTAAAATGATGAAATCAATATTCAAAAATCTCAAAATAGCAAAAACTACTAAAAAGGGCAAAACAACCGTCTAATGTGGTTGCTGAAGTCAAAAATTGGCCTAAAAAGGTGAAACTCTTCTATTTATATAATGCTAGAATTTTCGGACAGTAATGCCCTTTCGGATGTTCTGCGACCTCAAAATTCCATGTGCGGTCTGCACTTTACTTCAGCCTGACAGGATTGGAAACCTGCGGCCGCATAATTTTGAACTGCGGCCGCACTCATCTTTTTCTTCGATCAGCACAAATGTGCCTGCGGCCGCACCTTGCTCTTCTGCGGTCCGCACAAATACAATTGCGGCCGCGTAGCTGTTCTTTTGCGGCCGCACAATAATTGTGCGGTCCGCACTTTTGTTGACTTGAGATGCATGTTCTTTGAACTTTTGCTCTTACACAGTTTCTGCGGCCGCACAATTTCATGTGCGGTCCATATCTTGCAAACTTCTCTGATGGAAATGCTTCATGACCTGCGGTCGCAGATGGTATTCTACGGTACTCACTTTGAGCTTTTGTGCTATTAGTTTGTCCTTACGTTCATATTACTCCTTCTTGAAGTGAATTTTATCTTGGGAGCTTATCTTCCAATATTCCTGCAATTAAGCATATTTTATCAGTTTTCGGGAACATAAGTAAGCGCTTTTGGACTAAAATGAAAGCAAAAAGGCGTTAATGAGTAGTCAAAATCTTCACTTATCAACTCCCTCAAACTTAAGCTTTTGCTTGTCCTCAAGCAAATAAGTTAATTCCCACCTCCACAAGTTAAGACTCATTCTAGCTAATCAAAGGTGAATCAATCACACATCAATTGGGACCAACAATTATCCACGACACTTATGAATTATTAACAAGGCAACAAGTTATACTTTTAAGCACGAATAGTTCTAATGTGACGCTTGAGCATCAAGAGTTGACTTTATTCATCAAGGAAGCTCGCTCTTTCATATAGGTCATTGTGGATCCCAAACTCATCCTCCTCTACTCTCCTTTTGCCTATCTTACTTAAGAATATAACACTTAACTCAAAGATTTGTGAAAGGTTCACTCATCTCTCTCAAAAGAATGTCTCAAGTACGGCTTTAAGTACCATAAGCTTTCCCCTCATGTAAATCACCACTAATGTAAGCTTACTCGGCTTGAAATCACGTAGGGATTTTTCGGGATGCAATGTAGGCTTTTGGATTATGCATGGATAAGCTATGATAGAACAGGTTTATCTTTCCTTAAGCACTACATTTTCTTTTATCGGCTCATGCTTTTGCCAACTCTTTGAGGCATTTTCGTTTTCTTAGGGGAACTACAGAGACTTAACATCACCCTTTCTTAGCCATGTTATTTATTTTCTCTTTCTTTGCTTTTTCCATGCTTTGCATCATTACTTTTCTTTGAATCCCTTCAACTTTTCAACTTATTCACTTTTTGCATTTTCTTTTTCTTTTTCTTGCCTTTCCTTCTCTTCATTTCTTTTCTCTTTTGCCTTGATACGTTTTTCAAACTCCTCGTCTCTCCCCAAAACTTACGTTTTTAGCCAATTATTTCGCAAAAGTGTTAAGGAAAGCTCAAGTGCCAAGAGAGGGTCGCAACAAAACGGGTAAAGGCTTGTAACGTGGTGATCAAATGAGAAAGGTTTTAGGTTCAATTGAGTTGACTAGGGATAACAACTTTTCTGGGCCATGGAAAATTTCAAATGGGTCAAGGAGAGCCTACAATCACTTCTCAAGCCAAGCAAAACTTAAAAGTTTGCCAAGAAACACATTCGGGGCAAGTTCTAGGCCATTTGCACGGGTACTTGGACTTGCACCAATATCATCTCACCTTTCACACAGCTGGATTATTAAAGCAAATAGAGTCGAGGACCGACAACAACAATATTTAAGATTGAAAATCACTATGGTTCGACTAAACCACTCGATGATTGCCTAAGTCAACACAAGAGTCACAAAGTCACTAACTATAGCTATTTCGTTCCAAAAACCTTTTTTTAAACCATAAGCACGGAGTTAAGTGTTTTGGTACCAAGTAAAGTATGTTTGACTCTTGTAGCCTGACTCAATTAGGTCTTTTTATTCATTATTACTACTATTCTTACCTAAACACCAAAACCGGACTCAATCCCTTAAGAAGATTGTCACGGCATCCATCGTTGGGAAGAGTTACCCGGTTCACACAAATATTACCTTTGAAAAGAACCATGGCATTAAGAAAACCAAAGGCTTATTGTTCACTAAAACATTAAAAAAAGCTACAAAATTAAAAAAGAAGCTACTAGATTAAACATAGACTAATAAGAAAACAGAATAAAGAAGCTAAAAAGCATACAACTGAAAGCATATTGAAAACCAAAGCTAAAACCAAAGCCTTATTGTTCACTAAAACATTAAAAAAAGCTACAAAATTAAAAAAGAAGCTACTAGATTAAACATAGACTAATAAGAAAACAGAATAAAGAAGCTAAAAAGCATACAACTGAAAGCATATTGAAAACCAAAGCTAAAACCAAAGCCTTATTGTTCACTAAAACATTAAAAAAAGCTACAAAATTAAAAAAGAAGCTACTAGATTAAACATAGACTAATAAGAAAACAGAATAAAGAAGCTAAAAAGCATACAACTGAAAGCATATTGAAAACCAAAGCTAAAACCAAAGCCTTATTGTTCACTAAAACATAAAAAGAATATACAAAATTTAAAAAGAAACTACAACATTAAACATACACTAATAAGAAAACAGAATAAAGAAGCTAAAAAGCATACTACTGAAAACATAATGAATATACATAATGAGGGAGGAAACAAAAGGACGGAGAGAATATATATACAGAATAAAGAGAAAGAAGAAAATATTATTAGTTATTACAAACCAAATATCTAAAAGTCATCCAAATATCAAATAAC
>AWOL01S0053107.1:29006-41488 GCA_000715115.1 Nicotiana otophora
GGTGGAAGTTTAGAAATCACCTCTATTTTCGCCTTGTCGACCTCTATTCCCTTCTTTGAAATCTTGTGGCCAAGGAAAATACCCTCCTCGACCATGAAATGGCATTTCTCCCAATTCAACACCAAGTTCATTTCTTCACACCTTGCCAATACATTATCCAAATTTGCCAAGCAATCATCAAAGGAATCGCCTACTAAAGAAAAGTCATCCATGAATACTTCAAGGTAGTCCTCTACCATATCTGTAAAGATCGCCATCATACACCGTTGAAAAGTTATCGGTGCATTGCATAAGCCAAATGGAATCCGCTTGAAAGCGAAAGTGCCATAGGGATAAGTGAAAGTTGTATTCTCTTGATATTCCGGGGCAATAAGGATTTGATTGTCGCACAAATATCCATCTAGAAAGCAATAGAACACCCGGTCGGCCAACCTATCAAGCATTTGGTCAAGAAAGGGTAGTGGGTAATGGTCTTTCCTTGTGACTTTGTTCAATTTCTGATAGTCCATACACACTCTCCACCTGGTCACCGTTCTTCTTGGAATCAACTCGTTCTTATCATTGGTGACCACAGTTATGCCCCCCTTCTTCGGAATACATTGCACCGGGGAAGTCCACGAACTGTTAGAAATGGGGTAGACAACCCCGGCATCTAACCACTTTATGATCTCCTTTTTTACCACGTATTGCATGTCTTAATTGAGTCTCCTTTGATGTTCAATGGAGGGTTAGGCATCTTCCTCCAAGTTAATCTTGTGCATGCAAAATACGGGGATTATTTCCCAAATATCCGCCAAAGTCCACCCAATAGCTTTCTTCCTCTTGTAAAGCACCGCCAATGTAGAGTCAACCTACACGTTAGTCAAATAAGAAGAAAGAATAACTGGTAAAGTAGAGCAAGGGCCAAGGAATTCTTACCTAAGATGTGGAGGTAATGGCTTCAACTCCAAGATAGGAGGCTCTTCAATTGAAGTCTTTATAGGAGGAGTTTTCCTATTCTCAAGATCCAAGGAATGTTTTCGCGGTGCATAATTATACGACCCCATCCCTTGCAATGAATTAACATATTCCATGAAGCCATCCAGCTCATCATCATCAAAATTGAGAAAAACGGCCTCCAACATGTCACCCACATTAATCGTGGCACTTGTATCATTAATAATCACATCGGCCAACAAGTCCACGAACGAACACACTTCATTTCTATTCGGTTTTCTCATAGATTTGCACACACGGAACACCGCCTTTTCATCACCCACCCGAAAAGTGAGTTCATCGGCTTCCACATCAACAAGAGCCTTCCCCGTAGCAAGGAAAGGTCTACCAAGAATAATCGGTACCTCATAATCTACTTCATAATCAAGAATAACAAAATCTGCCGGGAGAATGAACTTGTCAACTCGAACCAATACATCCTCAATCACCCCCAACGGTCTCTTCATTGTACGATCGACCATTTATAATCTCATAGTTGTGGGTCTTGGTTTCCCAATTCCCAATGTCTTGAAAACCGAATAGGGCGTCAAGTTGATACTCGCCCCAAGATCACAAAGAGCTTTTGCAAACTCATCACTTCCAATGGTACAAGAAATTGTAAAAGCACCGGGATCTTCCAACTTATGAGCCATCGAAGGCACAATTGCACTCACTTGGTGAGTTACTTTGATAGTTTAAAAATTCATCGATCTCTTGTTTGTCACCAAGTCCTTCATAAACTTGCATATTCGGGCATTTTCTCCAAGGCTTCAACTAATGGCACATTTATAGAGAGACTCTTCATCATATCAATGAACTTCTTGAATTGATTCTTGCCATTTTTCTTGGCTAGCCTTTGAGGATAGGGAGGAGATCGCTTAGGCAATGGTGCCTTAGCTTTTTGCACTACATTACATGATCCCTAGACGGGTTCACATCCTCTTGAATCTCTTCTGCCGTGTCATCAATATCAATTCGCACTTCATCATTTGCTTACACAATATTGTTCGAGACCTCCACTTCTTCTACCACTTGCTCATCTTCTACAAGTTGCTTTTGACTTGAGGTAGGTGCATTCCCACCTCTTCCACTTCTTGTAGTAATGGCCATGGCATGCCCCGTATTGTTCCCACCCTTTGGGTTCACCACTTTATCACTTGATAGTGCCCCCTTAGGACGAGAATTTAAAACTTGAGAGATTTGACCCATTTGTACTTTTAAGTTTCAGATTGATGTGTTGTGTGAAGCAAGTTGAGCATCGGAATCGATATTATTCTCCATCATTTTCTTGAACATGTTCTCAATACGACCCATTTTATTATTGGAGGAACTAGGACCATGAGAAGGATAAAGAGGTGAGTTGCTCGGTTGTTGATACATCAGGGGCCTTTGAAAACCCGATCCCCGATTTCCTTGGTTGTTGTTCCACCCGCCTTGGTTGTTGCCTCCCCAATTGCCTTGGTTATTATTGTTTTTCCAATTCCCTTGGTTAGTGCTTCCACTCCAAATACCTTGATTGTTGTTGTTCCAATTGCCTTGATTGTTTTCACTATTCCAATTATCTTGGTTGTTAGAATTCCAATTGCCTTGATTATTCGAAGGTCTCCATTATTGTTGACTAGGTCCTTGGAAGTTGTTTCTTTTCTCTTGAAAGTTGTTCATATATTGGACCGCTTATTCTTGATCATTGTAAGAATCCCCTTGATCAAATCCACTATCTTCTTGCAAAAAATTGTCCACTCTTTGTTGCACTTGTGGACTTCTTGTTCTTCTCTTGTTTACCATCATATTGAATCCCTCCATAGCATTGACTTGCCTCAAATTTTGCACTTGTTGAAGTTGAGCTTTTGCCAATTGGTTCATGGTGGTTGTCAACTTGGTTATGGTTTGCCCATGGTCATGTAACTCTTTATAAAGAAGAATCACATTTGGATCACCTTGTGGAACATTGGATCTTGATTTCCATGCCGATGAAGTATCCACCATATCATCCAAAATATCACACGCCTCCACATAAGGCGTAGTCATGAAGCTCCCACCGGCAAGTTGTTTCACTACACATTGGTTGGTGGTATTGAACCCCCGATAGAAAGTTTGTTGAATCATGTTCTTAGCCATATCATTGTTGGGGTACTCTTTCACCATTGTCCTATATCTTTCTCATATCCCGTGTAGTGGTTCATTGGGCTCTTTCTTGAATGCTATAATTTCATCCCGAAGGATGTCCATGTGCCCAGGAGAGAAGTACTTTGAAATAAATTTCTCCGTTAGTTCATCCCAAGTACGAATGGAATGATTTGGCAAATGTTCCAACTAATCTAAAGCTTTTCCCCGTAGAGAAAGGGGAAAAAGACTTAGCCTCAAAGCATCCTCAGAGACATTTGTTTGTTTTTTCCCCCAACACGTATCAACGAACCCCTTCATGTGTTTATATGCATTTTGACCCGGTGCAGTGGTGATGAAACCTCGTTGCTCGAGCAAAGTGAGCATCACGTTGGTTATTTAAAAGTTACCCGCTCTAATACTGGGTGGGACTATAGTACTTGCATACCCTTCATTTGGCAACACCCGGTGTGGAGCCGCTTGTGGTGGAGGTGGGGGTGGAACGGGTACATTGTCTTGAGGTGGTCGGCCTCATCTATTGGCTTGAGGTTCAATAGGGACCTCATCCATTGCATCATCATCAACGTCCACATCCCCCACGGCTATGTTTTCGAGCTCGTTATTTGCAATGATTGCACCTACAATACTCACACGTTAGTAACAAGGAAGGAAAAGAAGATATTCCAAAAATACACCTAAATATATAGCGAACATTCTTTTTAGCTCCCCCGCAACGGCGCCAAAAATTGGTCTCGTCCACTTTCACTCCTCTATTTGAGTATAAGAAAATGGTCGATGCAATAGTATTACCCAACAAGAGTCGGGGTCGAATTCCACAGGGAGCTATGTGAATGGGTGTTAGTAGTATATATCTTAGCGCGTGAGTTTGTATATCTAAATTTGCCCTTCTGCAATATTTGTTTTTTGTTTGACAATCTAAATTAAGCCAAGATTGTGATTTAAAGAATGAAACTAGGAAATTATTTTTGGTTGTTTTTCAAATGATATAAAAGGCCTAGGGCTATGACCTTCACCTAGGTATTTTCCTAATGGATTGTAAACTTTAAAGCTTATTTTATTGGTCGGGGTGTATTATAGCTATCAACACTCAAGTACCCACTCACTACCTCTCGGTCATAGTAATTTTGAATAATTTGCCTTTCTCAAGTCCAAATGGGTGTTTAACAAAATAGTTGATAATAAGCTCAAGTCGGGTTTTAATGTCTCTAGGTTCAATCTTTTAATTGGGCTTATCAATCTCTCTATTGACCCAATTTCTTGCTAGCCATGTTTTCCTAGACTGAGTCCATCTTTTTCAAGTAGAGACCAAGTCAATTATAGGCATGAAATAATATCTGCAACCACTAATTATTCAAATAGAAGCAAGAACAAGGCTATATAATCAACATCCAACCATAAACAAGCAGTAAATCAAATACCCATTAAGTTTACACACTAGGGTTGGGTCACAACCCTAGTGAAAATCTAGCTACTCATGCTTAAATTGGAAGAAAACTAAGAAAAAGTGATAACTAAACCCATATTGATAATTAAAATGATGAAATCAATATTCTAAAAGCTCAAAATAGCAAAAACTACTAAAAAGGACAAAAGAAACTATCTTGTGTGGCTGCTGATGTCAAAAGTTGACCTAAAAAAGTGAAACTCTTCTATTTATACAGTGCTAGAATTTTCGGACAAAAATGCCCTTTCGGATGTTCTGCGGCCGCACAATTCCATGTAATGTGCGGTCCGCACTTTGCTTCAACCTGACAGGATTGGAAATCTGTGGCCGCATAATTCTGAACTACGGCCGCACTCATCGTTTTCTGCGATCAGCACAAATGTGCCTGCGGCCGCACCTTGCTCTTTTGCGGTCCGCACAAATGCGGTTGCGGCCGCGTAGCTGTTCTTTTGCGGCCGCACAATTTCATGTGCAGTCCGCATCTTGCAAACTTCTCTGATGGAATTGCTTCATGACTTGCGGTCGCAGATGGTATTCTGCGGTCCGCACTTTGAGCTTTTGTGTTTTTTTTGTCCTTAAGTTCATATTATTTCTTCTTGAAGTAGATTTCATCTTGGGAGCTCATCTTCCAATATTCCTGCAATTAAGCATATTTTATCAGTTTTCGGGAACATAATTAAGCGCTTTTGGACTAAAACAAAAGTAAGAAGGCGCTAATAAATAGTCAAAATCCCCACTTATCATCCACACACTAGTAGGTCCCTGTAGTTTTTATTAACTCATTAAATTATACCATTGTGAGACCCACTTTAATTATCTAGGGACAAACAAAAACAACACCAAGATTGGAAAATATTTTTGATATTATTTTATACTTTATAAGGCTCCTTACTTGGCTTATCTGTGTGGAATTATGCTGCTACAAAATTTTGTAGCACTTTTCAATTATGTTAATATCAGAATGTCCATGTGCTTAAGTTATAATGTATGTTGTATCAATATTATTTATTGTAGTTTACATATAAATACGGAAAAGGTATTTTAGCACATGAAATTTATTGCATATGTATTTAGCAATAAGTTTTGGATAATCTTTAGATTTAATGTCTAGTGATCCATTTAATTTTATTTAATTATGATTTTGCCACAGCACCTTGATCAATTGAAACTACACATTATATTTAAGATCACATTATGAAATTATAGACATTAAATTGCGTCTAAACTTTTGAGAATAATAAGTGACCTAAGTAATTTTATTTAATCAGTAGTCACAATATCTTTGGTTGAACAAAATTTTAAGTTTAGGATCACATAGGAAAAAAGACATTAGTACTGTAATTAATTGTGCAAAATATAGTAACTTAAAAACCTTTTATTATATTTTTGCATAATTGAATAGGATAAAATATTTATTATATTTTTGCATAATTGAATAGGATAAAATATTAAATGATATTTCATAGTAACCTACCGGAATTATAAACTGGAATTTAATAGTTTTATCATAAAGATAGAATATTATTCTAGTGATAAAATTGATAATTCTATCATAAAGAATGAACCTAATTGAATTAAAAATTTAGCGTACCGGCATTTTTGTGTCACCATATTCAATTTTTACATGGTTTCAATTGGTGAATCATGATATATATTTATTTGCCTCAAATTTATGTTAAGTATGTATATTTTCTGCAGTTCTGCAACCTGCGAATTTTTCCGATATCTGTGATATTCGCAAACTTAATTGTGAGAATTATAAGATTTGGAAGGAGCGAATTTTCCTTCATTTAGGGTGCAAGGACATTAATTATGCTATTAGAAAAGACAAACCACATATTACGGAAACCAGCACTCCAGCTGAAATTGCTCTTCATGAACAATGGGAGCAATCTAACTGCTTGAGTTTCATGTTCATCAAGACTAAAATTGTTGTTGGTATTCGTAGTTATGTCAAACAGATATTGTAATGATCCGATCGGTCGTTTTGATTATTTGTACTTCATTCGCTAGTTTGAAAATATGAGTAGCTCCGTATGATGTATTATGACTTATGTGAATTGTCGGTTTTGGTTCTTAGGTTATTCGAAATCGATTTGGAAGAATGAATTTCATGATTTAAGCCTTAAGTTGGGAGAGTGACAAAGTTTGACTTTTTATTATTTGACATCGGATTGGAGTTTTGATGGTTCTGTTAGGTTCGGATGGTGATTTTGGACTTGGGTGTATGCTCGAATTTGCATTAAGATGTTTTTAGAAGGTTTCGGCACAAATTGGCGAAAATTGGAATTTGAAGGTTTAGAAAAGTTCATAAGTTTGACTGAGAATTGCCTTTAAGGATATCGAATTCGGATTGTGGTTTGGGGAATTAAAATAATTTCGTTATGTCATTTAGGACTTGTGTGCAAAATTTGAATTCATTCCGGGTTGATTTGATATATTTCGGTGCGTATTTTAGAAGTTAAATGTTCAAAGTTCGTTTAAGTTCGAATTGAGGTGTGATTCGTCGTTTTCATATTGTTATGTGTGATTTGAGGCCTCGAGTAGGTCTGTATTATGCTATGGGACTTGTTGGTATATTCGGACGGGGTCCCGGGTGGTTCGGGTGAGTTTCAGATGTAGTTCAGATCATTTCAAATGATTTTTGTATTGCTGGTTTTCTGCTATTACATGTTGCTTTTGGCGTTCTTCGCGATCGCCAAGGTTTGGCTGCAATCGCGAAAGGTGTTTTGGTCCGCTGTGAAATTTGCTCTCCATGTACGCGTGAGTATGAATGTGTTCACATAGGGAAGGTCTGGTTTTTATCGCGTTCGCGTAGTTTTAAGGGCTGAGCTGGTCAGAAGGCAGGTTTCCTCTTCGTGATCAGTTTTCTGAGCTTTGTGTATCGCGTTCGTAAGGCTATTTGTGCGATCGAATAGAGTAATTCTGGGACATTGTATTTTCTTCAAGACGATCGCGAGGGTATTTCCGTGATCACGATTCATTAATTCGCCCAGAGATTAGAAAGTACTCTATTTTGGGGGTTTTAGCTATTTTCACAAATTTAGAGCTATAGAGCTGGGATTGAGGCGATTCTTGAAGCAATTTTCACCATGTGGATTGGGGTAAGTGTTCTCTATTCGCTTTTGACTTTATATCATGAACCTATCTTCGTTTTGGCATTTGATCGAGGGTTTCAAGAGAGAAATTGGGGGGGTTTGTCTAAAGTTTCATAGAGTGAATTTTCGAGTTTTGAACGTCGATTCGGAGTCGGATTTGAATGAAACAAGTATGGTTGGACTCATAATTGAATGGGTTATCGAATTTTATAAATTTTGTCGGGTTCTGAGGCACGAGCCCAGGTTTGAATTTGTTGTCGATTTTGGGCTTTTGATTGAATATTCAACCTTTATGATTTTGAATTATTTACTTAGGCATTATTTGATGTTCTTGAGTTGCTTTTGGCTATTTTGGAGCCCTTCGGAGGTCGGTACGCGCGAGATGGCATTTCTGGAGTATCGTTTGGCTTACTTGGTATTGGTTTGGCTTTGTCACGACCCAGAAACTCACCTGTTGTGATGGTGCCTATCTCAATACTAGGCAAGCCCAAAATCTTAATAAACCACCATATCCTTTAAATATGAAAACAAAATAATTAAATTCAGCGGAAGAAAACTCACAAATACAAATATAACACTCCCAAAAACCAGTGTCACTGAGTACATGAGCATCTAATATGAATACAATGTCTGGCTGATAAAAATCACTGACTGAGAGTATATAACAGTACAATAACTGAAGGAAAGAGAGACAAGGTCAGCGAACGCCAAGCAGCTACCCTGATAGTCTCCAACTGGTAACACACCGGGGTCTAACAGCCGCCGCGTCCGAAAGCACCTGGATCTGCACACGAGGTGCAGAGTGTAGTATAAGTACAACCAACTCAATAAGTAACAGACTAATCTCTGGGCTGAAAGTAGTGATGATCTCCGCAGGTACAGTCTTTCAAATTCAACAGTTAAACTCAGTACAAGTGAAATAGATCAATACAACATGATATGAGGAATGTGACACCTCATTAGAAAGACCTAATGTAAATACTGGTCACAAATTATCCGGTCACTCGGTACTATTTATGGCCAATTCAGCCCAGGGGTGTTCCAACCCATATATAAATACACATTGACTGACAGTCAGTCACCCAGTATCGTATAAGGCCAATCCAGCCCTGGGATAATTTTATCCCCAAATATAACTGATACGGACAAGATCTACGTCCAGGTAAACTCATTACAATACAAATAAGTAAGGCAAGTCCATGCCCTGGGAAATACATCCCGAATATATATAATCATCTACGCTCACTGGGGGTGTAATGACTCCGGAGGAGCTTCTTAAGCCCAAGCGCTATATAAAGCCTTCATGGCCTACTGCAGGCGGGCATTCCCGATCCGTATAATAATAAAGCCTATAAGGCCTGCTGCAGGCGAGCAGCCCCGATCCATCAAATAGTAAAGCCAATAAGGCCTGCTGCAGGCGGGCAGCTCCGATCCAGAACAATAATAATGTATAAAGCCATTCTGGCGTGCTGCAGGCGGGCAACCCCGATCCAATTAATGATAACATATATAAAGCCAATATGGCCTGCTGCGGCGCGCAGCTCGATCCCATAAATATCCTTACAATGGATGAATATGACTGAGTGTAAAATGTATATTATTTTTAAATAATTAATTTCACAGCAACTGTACCCCATGGGTCCCAAAATATTGGCACATAGCCTAAACACGATATTTAATAAGAGCCTCGGCTCAATTTCTCTAACACGTGGAACATGTTCAGATAATAACATGATTCTTTAATTTTTACAACTTCACATGATTTATTCAAGCCACAAATTTCTATGGTGCACGTCCACATACCCGTTACCTATCGTATGTGTTACCTCCAAACAATTTATATCATACCAGATTCGGGGATTCATACCCTCAGAACCAAGTTTAGAAGTGTTACTTACCTCAAAGCGTGTAATTATTTACTCCGCTATACCTTGCCTCGTGAATTTATCTCCAAATGCCTCAAATCTAGCAACAAATTATTCGATTCAGTCAATAAAATTTATTGGAATTAATTCCATAAGAAAATACTAATTTTCCAACAAAATTCGAAATTTAGCTCAAAAATCGCCCGCAGGGCCCATATCTCGGAATCTGACGAAACTCAAAAAATCCGGCAACCCATCCAATTACAAGTTCAATCATACTAATTTCACTCAAATCTGACTCTGAATCGGTGTTCAAATCTCGAAAATTTAATTTTATGAAATTGTAGAAAATTTCTCTCGAAAAATCAATATTCTAACGTCGAATACGACTATTACTTCATGGAATATAATCACAACGGAGTCAAGAACACTTACCCAAAGTTGTGTGGAAAAACTTTCTCTCCAAAATCGCCCAAACCGAGCTCCAAAATCCGAAANTATCTCTCGAAAAATCAATATTCTAACGCCGAATACGACTATTAATTCATGGAATATAGTCACAAGAGAGTCAAGAACACTTACCCAAAGTTGTGTGAAAAAACTTCCTCTCCAAAATCGCCCGAACCGAGATCCAAAATCCGAAAATGGTGAAAAAAGGCGAAACCCCGAATTTAAGGCTTCTGCCCTCATCTGCGGTGGAAAAGTCGCATCTGCGACATTCGCTTAAGCAGATGAAGCTCGAACCTGTGAAGGTCGCTTTTGCGCGCGTTGGGCCACTTCTGTACCCTTCGCTTCTGCGGCTGCCTTATCGCACTTGCGAGTCCATTTCCGCAGGTGCGATCGCACCAGAACTAGAAAATTTCCAGCCTTAGCCAAAAGTTCCAAAATGCTCTGAACCTCGTCCGAAACTCACCCGAGTCACTCGGAACCTCGTCCCAGTACACCAACAAGTTCCATAACATAACACAGACTTAGTCGAAGCCTCGAATCACATCAAACAATGCTAAAACTACGAATCGCACCTCAATTCAAGCCTAATGAACTTTAAACTTTCAAATTCTATATCTTGTGCCGAAATATATCAAATCAATCCGGAATGCCTTCAAATTTTGCACACAAGTTATAAATGACAGAACGAAGCTATTCCAATTTTCAGAATCGGATTCCGACCTCGATATCAAAAAGTCAACCCCGGGTCAAACTTCCCAAAAATTCAACTTTTGGCATTTCAAGCCTAATTCCAGTACGGACCTCCAAATACTTTTTCGGAAACGCTCCTAAGTCCAAAATTACCATACGGAGCTATTTGAATCATCAGAATTAAATTCCGAGGTCGTTTACATATAAGTCAATATCTGGTCAACTTTTCCAACTTAAGTTTTCAATTATGAGACTAAGTGTCTCATTTCACTTCGAAATCCTTCCTGACCCGAACCAACTAACCCGATAAGACATAAATCAATTGTAAGGAATAAATTGAGCAGTAAATTAGGAAACGGGGTTATGATACTCAAAATAAATAGCTAGGTCGTTACATTCTCTCCCACTTAAACATACATTCATCCTCGAATATGCCAAGAGTTGTTTCCAAGCCACCAAATCACTATTCCATCTTATCACGCACATGCCCGGAGTGATCCCATGCTACCCTATTCTGTGTAAATCGTATAGGCCTGACAACACAACATAACTGAAAATCATTAATTTAACCTTAGCCAAAAAACATTGGAGCCAAATTTCTAACATCCAGAATTCTTTTCAAGACCCGAATATCACATCTACCCACTGTATAAGTCTGAACAAGTCGTACCCAGCCATAACCATAATCCCAGATACAATCGCATAACATACTACACAACTCGCACACTCGTAACACAATTCATGATCACAGTAACTACTCAAAACCAATCAAGTACTAGTATAAAACCCTGCATTCAACAGAACCTCCTTCCAAAATCTTCGTACACTTCCAATGATGAAATAACAATTAAAAACTCATAACCACTCATTAGATCAACTAGCCATGGAGCTCTCTCGCCCCAACCAGAACCACAATCCTCTCCTAAGCCGATTTTCAATATTATCCTCCCAATATACCGGAATCAAACCTGATAGTATCCATTCTAGGTCCAATGACCTTATATTATTAAATGCAACTATCCTATTGACATGCCACACCAATAAAACTCAATCCACAACTGCGCAACCTTGTACCCAAAATGGAAGATGTTTCAAAGTAGAAACCTGTATTGTAAGTTCAACAAGCACCACCACAACTGTAATGCTATAAGCTCATTATATATAGTAGAACCAAGACACACAAATTTAATAACAATAACCAGCTCTTTTAGAGCTCACATTAACATCAGTCGCACAGACAACTCACATGCTATAGTATCAATATCTGGACCCGCACGGATAACTCACGTGCCAATAATATCAATATATGGATTCGCATGGACAACTCACGTGCCAATAACATAATCCGCATGGCATGGTCAAAGGCCTCCAATCCAAGCATATCATAGAGTAGCAATCAAATAAGTACACATTTATATGATAAATGAAATAAGATTCACATGCTCCTAAACTGGTATAAATAGCACACCATAGTGTAACCATGTGCAAAGTTAGTAATTGCCCCGTTTATTTAGGGAATCATCTTCTTTGTAACCTCAAGTATAGCCCAGATAGTTCTCAACAAAGGTATGAATACGGGAAACGCTATAACTTTACGCTTAACAGTCAACTCTAGGCATATAATAACCTAAGCATTCTTCCGAGTATGAATACTTGCTCTAATGCCCGCACATGGGCTCAAACCTCACATATATGCGCATTCATAGCGCATAGCTATCACAAATAATTAACACAACTAGTGCCTCCATCGAGTTTTAAATAAAATAGTCACCTCAAATAGGTCGCAACCCCGAAACAATATACTTCTGAGAATTCCCAGTCTCCAAATTCATCGAA
>AWOL01S0053107.1:56071-71895 GCA_000715115.1 Nicotiana otophora
ATGTATCTTTATATTCTACATAATAAGAGTGAAGCATTAAAAGCCTTTAAGGTTTTCAAGGCTGAAGTAGAGAAATAACATAAAGTAAATTAAGATTGTGAGTTCAGAAAAAGGCGGTGAGTATTATAATAAATACATTGTGGATATACAAGCACAAGGTCCATTTGCTAAGTTTCTTCAAGAAAATGAATTATTGCCCAATATAATATGTCAGGTTCTCCAGGCCAAAATGGGGTAGCAGAAAGAAGAAACCGAATTTTAATGGACAAGGTGCGAAGTATGCTGAGTAGATCTAAGCTACCTAAGTCCTTGTGGATTGAAGCTCTTAAAATGAGAATGTATATATTAAATCGAGTTTCAACCAGGGTTGTCCAAAAGATACCTTTTGAGTTATTTAAAGGTTAGAAACCGAGTTTGCGACATATACGTGTATAGGAATGCCCGTCTGAAGTTAGAGTATACAATCCACAAGAAAAGAAACTAGATCTGAGGACTAATAGTGGATATTTCATTGGAAATGCCGAAAGGTCTAAAAGATATAAATTTTAATGTCCATTTTATAGCACTAGAATTGTGGAATCAAAAAATGCAAAATATTTTGAGAATGACTTAATTAATGGGAGTGATCAATTTCAAAACATAGTATCTATAAGAGATCAGCTTTCCACTTTAAGTGAAAGATTGGATATTGTACATAACACTCCTCAAGTAAAATTGGGTTTTAAGCAACCATTCATTAAGGTTCCACAAGCTGCTGAAAATATTTCAGTAGATCAAGTTGTTCAAGAAATTCCAAAAACTATTGAACAACCAGTTGAACAACATGATCCTCAGAAAAATATTGATACAACATTAAGAAGATCTACTAGAGAAACAAAATCAGTAATTTTTAGTGACTATATTGTGTATCTACAAGTATCTGACAATGAAGCCAAAATAATTTTGAGTCATTTTCACAAGCTATGAGTTGTAAAGAATTATACTTATGGTAAAATGCCATAAAAGAAGAGATAAACTCCATGAAGAGTAGTGAGGTCTGGGATCTTGTCGAGTTGCCTAATGATGTAAAAATCATTGGATGTAAATGGATCTTTAAAACTAAAAGAGACTCATTGAATAACATAGAAAGATATAAGGCAAGACTCACTACTAAAAGATTCACTTAAAAAGAAGGAATCGATTATATAGAGACTTTTTCTCCTGTATCTAAGAAAGATTACTTATGTGTCATGTTTGTATTAGTAGCCCATTTTGACTTAAAATTACAACAAATGAATGTGAAAACCGTATATCTTAATGGTGATCTAGAGAAAGAGGTTTATATGAAACAACCTGAAGGATTCTCTTCTAGTAATGGTGAGCAATTGGTATGCAAGCTAAAGAAATCCATATATGAATTGAATCAAGCCTCCCGTAATGATATTTAAAATTCTATAATGTCATATCTTCATTTGGATATGTTGAGAACATTATGGATCAATGTATATATCAGAATTGAAACATATTTCAGTGAAGATAATGATTTCTCTTATCAGATTTCAAAAAAAAAAGTAATTGCAACTGGCCAACGATCCTTCTCATGTGTTGATCGTGGATAAGACACTCAGAAGAAGAAAAGAGGACACGAAGATGGTTAGCTGCAAGATGACTAACAGAAAATAAGTTATTTTTAGGAGAAAAATGGCATATATCATGAAGAATCTGGGATGAAGATGATCTTGCAAAAGGAGTACAGTGCGATAACAAATGATTTGTAATCAATAAAAAGTACCACCGGATTATGTACCCATCAGTCTTGGATCCTCACCTTAGAAATATTTTATTTGGTTATAGTCACACCAATCTTCCTTCCTTTTTAGTGCATACGAAATGGAAATGCTATATGAAGTGAAACAATTTCTCTCTCAAAATATTGATTTGAAAGATATGGGCGATGCATCTTATTTCATTTACATTAAGATTCACTGAGATAAACATCGAGGAATTTTAGGTTTATCTCAGGAAATTTAAATTAATAAAATATTAGAGAGGTTTCGGATGAATGATTGTTCACCAAGTGTAGCCCATAGTGAAGGGTGACAGGTTCATTTTGAACCAGTGCCCAAAGAATGAACTTGAGAGGGAACAAATGAGAACATTCCATATGCTTCTATTGTTGGAAGCTTAATGTATGATTATGTGTGCACTAGACCTGATATTACATTTGTTATTAAAATATTGAGAAGATATCAGTGTAACGACCCAACCGGTAATTTTGCATTCTAGACCTCGTTACCCTAATTAAGACTCCCTGTATTTGCTTTTACTATTTTATGACTTGAAGGGATGGTTAGTTCGGGTTTGGAAGGGTTCGGGTTAAAATCGGAACACTCAGTTCCTTAATAATGGCTTAAAATGGTTAAGTTTGACTTAAGTCAATATTTTGAGTGACTGACTTTTGAGTCGGGATTTGAAAGTTCCAATAGGTTTGTATGATAATTTTAGAATTGGGATTGTGTTCGGATCGGGTTTCAGATGATCCGGGAGCGTTTCGACACTTAATGTTGAACGTTGGCGCATTGAAGGTTTTTAAGTTCTTTAAGTTTGGTTTGGAGTAGGTTTTGGTGTTATCGAGGTCTGTTTGAAATTTTGAGCTTGAGAATAATTCTGTATGGTGATTTAAGACTTGCACGCAAAATTTGGTATCATTCTGAGTAGTCTAAGTATGATTCGGCGCGTTCAGAGTAAGTTAAAATCTTGAAGTTCATAACTTGATCCAATTTGGTTTTGGGGTGCGATTCTTAGTTTGGATGTTATTTTAAGTGTTTTGAGAGTTCAAGCATGTCTGTATTATGATTATAGACTTGTTGGTGCATTTTGAACGGGGTCCCAGAGGGCTTGGGTGCGTTTCGGACTACTCAAAGCTAAGTCAAAAATCTGCTGGTGTGTTATTCAAGTTTTTATCTTCACGAACGCGAAGGAACCCACACATTCACGAAGGAGGAATTAGGGGACTGAATGGTTCTGTTCTTCGCGTTCGCGAAGTCTTGGCCACGTTCGTGAAGGCTTGGGGTCAGTCGCCTTCGCCTTCGCGGGAGAAGCGTCACGTTCGCATAGAGTCGAAGGCCTGGGCCCGGGTAGCCAAGTTTCCTTACGCATTCGTGAGTTAGGGCATGCATTTGCGAATAGTAGACGGCCCAGTGCACCACGTTCGCGAGTGTCCTCTCGTGATCGCGTAGAGTTATTTTCCTGTGTTCATCAGTTTAGCCTTCGCAATTGTGTGAGCTTGTCTGCGATCGCGATGAAGGCGCGGACCTGGGCAGAAAACAATTTAAATATGGGACTTAGACCTATTTTTCCTATTTCGCACTTGAGTGGTCCGAATTTGGAGCTTCGTGGAGAGGGGTTTTCATCAAGCATTGTAAGGTGAGTTAAATACATATATTTTGGGTAGATGCTTAACATGTAAATTGTAGAAATATTTGGTTTATTTGAAAAATCTAGGTTTTGGTAAAAGTGGGATTTAACCACGAAATTGCTTATGGAATTGAGTAAAAATTATATATTTAAGTTCGTGAGGCTGTGGGTAGTAATTATCTTCAAAAATATCCGGAATCCGGGCATGTGGGCTCGGGAGAGGGTTTTAAGAATCTTTTGATTTGGGTTGGAAATTACTCTAATAGCTAAATTATGAGCTTTTGAGCATATATTGATTAATTCTTATAATATTGTGCTAGTTTCGAATTGTTCGGCACCGACTTGAGGCTTTAGAGTGAATTTGTGGACCGGAAGTGAGCTTTGGAGTGAGGTAAGTCTCTTGCCTAACCTTGTAAGAGGGAACTCATCCCCTTAGGTGTATTTTTTTGTGTATTTCTTGTGTGGGGAGCTACGTACGCACGAGGTGACAAGGGTCTGAGCTTTATTTCATGATATGTCCGGGTTGACCTAGATCCATACCATGCTTTTAATTGTACTGTTGTGATTATCTTGCATATTGACTGTCTTGAATAGAGCTGAGACTAGGGAATTAAAATGTGATTATCGATGTAGCCTTCTTCTTTTGTAAAATTTGAGGAATAATTAATACTTATGAAAAATCCATGTCCTCTCGTGTCACAAGTACTTCCGCAAGCGAGGTAAACATCTCTATTCGTATGGGATCGGGCCGTTCGCCTCTGCAGTATCATATTTCTATGGGATCGGGCCGTTCGCCTCTACAGTATCAAATTCTTATGGGATCGGGTCGTTTGTCTCGGCAGTATCATATTCTTATGGGATCGAGTCGTTCGCCTCGGCAGTATCATATTCTTATGGGATCGGGTCATTCGCCTCGGCAGTACTAAGTACAACTATTCTTATGGGATCGGTCAGTTCACCTCGGCAATTTCGTGCTTAATAACCGAAATGGGTTCCAGATTGAATAATTGAATTAGTACCTTAACGGTCAGTTATGAGATGCTGGTGATGTGTTACGGAATCCTGATGTACTTATTGTAATTTTATTTATTTGACTAATTGATGTATGTTGTTTGCACACCATGTCTACTTTATGCACATTTATTTTTATCATTCACCTCTAGTGAGTGTCAAGTCGACCCCTCGTCACTACTTCTTCGAGGTTAGACTAGATACTTACTGAATACATGTTGTTCTTCATACTCACGCTACACTTCTACACTGATGTTCAGGTACTGAGACAAGTTCCACCAATGGTCACGCGGGCGCGTAGCTGATCTGTTGCGGAAACTTAGGGGTGAGTTGTTTGCCTTGCTACGATCTTCAACACCGGAGTCTCCTTCCATATTATTTACTATCTCTGTCTATTACTTTCAGACAATAGTCTTAGTAGTTTTGTATATTCCTTAAATTGCTCATGTACTTGTGACGTCGGGTTTTGGGGATTTGTAGAACTTTTGTAGTGTTGTACCTGTCACCTCTATCGTAGTAGACTATATATTATCATGTTGAAATTTATTTTAAAAGGCTTATCATCATTGAATGGAATTTGCTGTAATTAAAATATGTTAAAAGGGGGTAGATAAATGGTAGATTCGCTTGTGTGCTTTGCCTAGCGGTGGCATTAGGTGTAGTCTCGACCTAGTACGGAATTAGGTTGTGACTGCTTGGTATCAGAGTTTTAGGTTCTCATATGTTTCACGAGTCATGAGCAGGCCTAGTAGAGTCTTCCGGATCAGTGCGGAGACGTTCGTGCTTATCTTCGAGAGACTATAGGGTGTTAGGAAACTTCTCTTTCTTCATCTCATATCGCGCAGTTGATATTATACTAAGTGTCTTTCTATTGATATCTCATAGATGGTGAGGATGCGTGCAGCGAATGTACCGTGTAGCTGGGGGGGCTGCTCCCCCTATTGCTAGAGGTCGAGGTAGAGGCAGGGGAGGGATCCAGCTCCAGTCTGAGGATGAGGGCGCCCTAGGGTTGCTCATGTTGCACCACCAGTGGATCCAGTGGAGGATCCTGTTGTTGAGGAGCAGGATTAGGCGTTTGCGGCTATGCCAGCCCCAGCAGATTTCATGATTACGCTGGGATTCCAGGAGTTCATGGGCCGTATGCTGCGGTTCATGGATTCTATGATGCATGTTGGTTTATTTCCAGCAGACCCTGCCACATCTCAGGCGGGAGGGGGAGCACAGACCCCTACCGCTCAAGCTCCAGGGCACACCGTCGTCGTTTATCAGGCCCTAGGCACACTACCTGTGGGAGGGCCCCAGCCTGTTACACCGGCCATGCTAGAGGCTGTACCAGTCGCGACTGATGATCAGCAGAAGTGGCTGAACAAATGGACTAGGCTTCGCCCCCACCTTTGGGGTGAGCGGTCAGAGGACCCCCAAGATTTCATTGACCGGTACAAGGATAGGCTCCGGAACATAGGGATATTGGAGTCCAACGGGGTGGACTTCACCACTTTCCAGTTTGAGGGAAAGATCCGTAAATGGTGGCAGGCTTATCTTCTTAGCAAAGCAGCAAGTTCACTTTCCTTGACTTGGGATTAGTTTACACATTTGTTCTTGGAGAAGTATATACCACCTTCCGAGAGAGAGGAGCTTCAGGGTCAGTTTGAGCGACTCTGTCAGGTTCACATGTCTTCTATCGACTATGAGGCGAGATTTACTAACTTGTCTTATCTTGCAGCTATTATACTCCTCGGAGATACAAAAAGGATGCGGAGGTTTATTGCAGGTCTGCACCCTGAGATTCAGGTACATATGGCCTGTGAGGCAGAGCTAGGGACTTCTTTTCTTTAGGTTATGGATATAGCTCGGAGGATGGAGCGTATTCGCAACTGCAGTGGAGAGTTTGCAACGAGGGACAAGCGGGCCTGGCAGTTTGGAGGATTCAGTGGCGCCCCACGTGGGGGCAAAGGTCAGTTCATGAGGGGTCGGCCCAACAGGGCCATGCAGACAACACCACCGCCTGCTCGGGGTGGTCCAGCATGACCCTATTTCAATGCCATTCCATAGAGTACTTACCGCCTGCCAGCTATTCATTGTCCCTCCAATAAGTATTCAGGCCATCAAGGTCAGACTTTAGGTCAGCAATCCACCGTTCTGAGGGGTTGTTTCGAGTTCGGTGATCTCGGGAACGTGATGAGGTTTTGTCTCTGACATCAGGGCAAGGCTAAGCAGCAAGTCTATCGGCCCATGATTAGCACACCAACTGCCACACCGGCCGTCCGGCCGCCCAAAGGTGGAGGGTGGGTAGGGGTCGTCCTACAGGTAGAGGCCAGTCGGGTGGCGCTCCATCCAGGTTCTATGCCTTTCCAACCATACCAGATGCAGTAGCCTCAGATGTTGTAATCATAGGTAATTTGTCTATGGTAGGGATGCTACGTTGCTATTTGATCCAGGGTCTATGTATTCTTATGTTTCATCTCTGTTTACTCATTTTCTAGGTGTTCCTCGCTAGTCCTTGGGAACTCCTTTATATGTGTCCACACCAGTGGGTGATTCTGTTGTTGTGGATCGGATTTACCGATCCTGTATCATGACTTTCTGTGGTTATGAGACTAGAGCAGATCTTCTGTTTCTCAGTATGACTGACTTTGAGGTCATCCTAGGCATGGATTGGTTTGTCTTCATATCATATCGTCCTTCATTGTCATGCCAAGACTATTACCTTAGCCATACCAGATTTTCATAGATTGGAGTAGAAGGGTTCATCTGTCAGTGCATCTAGTCGGGTTATCTGTTTCCTAAAAGCTCGACACAGAGTCGAGAAGGGTTATTTGGCTTATCTAGTTTATGTTCGGGATACTACTGCAGAGACTCCGAGGATTGATTCAGTGCCCATGGTGCGGGAGTTTTCCAATATGTTTCCTTCTGATCTCCCAGGCATGTCACTAGATCGTAATATCGATTTTTGTATTGATTTGGCTCCAAGTACCCATCATATCTCTATTCCACTGTATCGCATGGCTCTGAAAGAGTTGAATGAGTTGAAGGAACAGCTTGAGGAGTTGCTAGCAAAAGGGTTTGTCAGACCGAGTATGTCGCCTTGGGGAGCACCGGTGTTGTTCGTCAAGAAGAAGGATGGGACTATACGGATGTGCATTGATTACCTCTAGTTGAACAAACTTGCCATTAAGAACAGGTACCCGTTGCCATGTATTGATGATTTGTTTGACCAGTTACAAGGTTCCAGGGTGTTCTCTAAGATCTACTTGAGATCTGGGTATCATCAGCTGAGTATTCGTGCTTCGGATGTTCCAAAGACGACCTTCCGGACTAGATATGGTCACTATGAGTTTTTAGTGATGTCCTTCATCTTGACTAACGCCCTGACAGTGTTTATATATTTAATGAACCGAGTGTTCAGGGCGTATTNTGATTGCGCTGGGATTCCAGGAGTTCATGGGCCGTATGCTGCGGTTCATGGATTCTATGATGCCTGTTGGTTTATTTCTAGCAAACCCTGCCACATCTCAGGCGGGAGGGGGAGCACAGACCCCTACCGCTCAAGCTCCAGGGCACATCGCTGTCGTTTATCAGACCCTAGGCACACTACCTATGGGCGGGCCTCAGCCTGTTGCACCGGCCATGCCAGAGGCTGTACCAGTCGCGACTGATGATCAGCAGAAGCGGCTGAACAAATGGACTAGGCTTCGCCCCCTACCTTTGGGGTGAGCGGTCAGAGGACCCCCAAGATTTCATTGACCGGTGCAGGGATAGGCTCCGGAACATAGGGATATTGGAGTCCAACGGGGTGGACTTCACCACTTTCCAGTTTGAGGGAAAGGTCCGTAGATGGTGGCAGGCTTATCTTCTTAGCAGGCCAGCAGGTTCACCTCCCTTGACTTGGGATTAGTTTACACATTTGTTCTTGGAGAAGTATATACCATCTTCTGAGAGAGAGGAGCTTCAGGGCAGTTTGAGCGACTCTGTCAGGGTCACATATTTGCTATCGACTATGAGGCGAGATTCACTAACTTGTCTCGTCTTGCAGCTATTATACTCCCCGGAGATACAAAGAGGATGCGGAGGTTTATTGCAGGTTTGCACCCTGAGATTCAGGTACATATGGCCTGTGAGGCAGAGCTAGGGACTTCTTTTCTTTAGGTTGTGGATATAGCTCGTAGGATGGAGTGTATTCGCAACTGCAGTGGAGAGTTTGCAATGAGGGACAAGCGGGCCCGACAGTTTGGAGTATTCAGTGGCGCCCCACCTGGGGGCAAAGATCAGTTCATGAGTAGTCGGCCCAACAGGGCCATGCAGACAGTACCACCGCCTGCTCGGGGTGGTCCATCACGACCCTATTTAAGTGCCATTCCATAGAGTACTTACCGCCCGCCAGCTATTCATTGTCCCTCCAATAGGTATTCGGGCCACCAAGGCCAGACTTCAGGTCTGCAATCCACCGTTCCGAGGGGTTGTTTCGAGTTCGGTGATCTCGGGCATGTGACGAGGTTTTGTCTCTGACATCAGGGCACAGCTAAGCAGCAAGACTATCTGCCCATGATTAGCGCACCAACTGCCACACCAGCCGTCTGGCCGCCCAAAAGTGGAGGGCAGGTGGGTAGGGGTCGTCCTAGAGGTAGAGGCCAGTCGGGTGGCGCTCCATCCAGGTTCTATGCCTTTCCAACCATACCAGATGCAGTAGCCTCAGATGTTGTGATCATAGGTAATCTGTCTGTGGTAGGGATGCTACGGTGCTATTTGATCCAGGGTCTATGTATTAATATGTTTCATCTCTGTTTTCTCATTTTCTGGGTGTTCCTCGCTAGTCCTTGGGAACTCCTTTATATGTGTCCACACCAGTGGGTGATTCTGTTGTTGTGGATGGGATTTACCGATCCTATATCGTGACTTTCTGTGGTTATGAGACTAGAGCAGATCTTCTGTTTCTTGGTATGACTGACTTTGAGGTCATCCTAGGCATAGATTGGTTTGTCTTCATATCATATCGTCCTTTATTGTCATGCCAAGACTATTACCTTAGCCATACCATATTTTCCTAGATTGGAGTGGAAGGGTTCATCTGTCAGTGCATCTAGTCAAGTTATCTTTTTCCTAAAAGCTCGACACAGAGTCGAGAAGGGTTATTTGTCTTATCTAGCTTATGTTCGGGATATTGTTGCAGAGACTCCGAGGATTGATTCAGTGCCCGTGGTGCGGGAGTTCTCCGATATGTTTCCTTCTGATCTCCCAGGCATGTCACCAGATCGTAATATCAATTTTTGTATTGATTTGGCTCCAAGTACCCATCCTATCTCTATTCCACTGTGCCGCATGGCTCCTAAAGAGTTGAATGAGTTGAAGGAACAGCTTGAGGAGTTTCTAGCAAAGGGGTTCGTCAGATCGAGTGTGTCGCCTTGGGGAGCATCGGTGTTGTTCGTCAAGAAGAATGATGGGACTATGCGGATGTGCATTGATTACCACTAGTTGAACAAAGTTGCCATTAAGAACAGGTACTCGTTGCCACGTATTGATGATTTGTTTGACCAGTAAGGTTCTAGGGTGTTCTCTAAGATCGACTTGAGATCTGTGTATCATCAGCTGAGTATTCGTGCTTCGGATGTTCCGAAGACGACCTTCCGGACTAGGTATGGTCACTATGAGTTTTTAGTGATGTCTTTCAGCTTGACTAACGCCCCGACGGTGTTTATGGATTTGATGAACCGAGTGTTCAGGGCGTATTTTGATTTATTTGTCATTGTCTTCATTGAAGACATTTTGATCTACTCACGTAGCATGGAGCATGAGCAGCATTTGAGAGTTGTGCTTCAGACCTTGCGGGAATAGAAGCTTTATGTTAAGTTCTCCAAGTACGAGTTCTGGCTAGATTCTATGGCCTTCTTGGGGCATGTTGAATCATGAGAGGATATTAAGGTAGATCCCAGGAAGAACGAGGCAGTCCAGAGTTGGCCTCGTCCTACCACAGCGGGCGAGATTAGGAGTTTCTTGGGGTTAGCAGGTTATTATCGTCGGTTTGTGGAGGGCTTCTCATCTATTGCAGCACTTTTGACTAGATTGACCCAAAAGGGTGCTCCGTTCTAATGGACGATGATTGCAAGGCGAGCTTTTAGAAGCCAAGACCGCATTGACTACAGCGCCAGTGTTAGTGTTGCCTTCCGGTTCAGGGATGTATACTGTGTATTGCGATGCTTCACGTGTTGGCCTAGGTTGTATATTGATATAGGAAGGGCGAGTTATTGCTTATGCTTTACGTCAGTTGAAGCCCCACGAGAATAATTACCCCATGCATGATTTGGAGTTAGCCATGATAGTTCATGCTCTCAAGATCTGGAGGAATCTTAATTTGAGGGATCTTAATTAGAGTTAGCCGTGAGATTTACACTGATCATCGCATCTTGCAACATTTGTTCAAATAGAGGGATCTTAATTTAAGGCAACGCAGGTGGCTTGAGTTACTAAAGGACTATAATATCACCATCCTTTATCATCCGGGCAAGGCGAATGTGGTTGCGGATGCCTTGAGCATAAAGGCTGAGAGTATGTGCAGTTTGGGCATTCATTTTAGTAGAGGAAAGGCCATTGGCTTTGGACATTCAGTCCTTAGCTAACAGACTTGTGAGGTTGGATATTTCAGAGCCTAGTCGGATTCTTGCATGTGTTGTGGCTCATTCTTCATTACTCGAGTTGATCAAGGCTCGTCAGTACGATGATCCGCACTTGTTGGTTCTCATAGAGATGATACTACGGGGTGGTGCCAAGGAGGTTACTATCGGTGAGGATAGTGTTTTGCGGCTCCAAGGTCGCCTATGAGTTCCTAATGTTGATGTCTTGAGGGGGAAGATTCTAGAAGAGGCACACAGTTCTCAGTATTCTATTCGTCCAAGGGCTACGAAGATGTATCGCGGCCTGAGGCAGCATTATTGGTGGTGGCGGATGAAAAAGGACATAGTTGAGTATGTGGCGAGATGTCTAAATTTTCAGCAGGTCAAGTATGAGCACCAGAGGCCAGGTGGCCTACTTCGGTAAATGGTTATACCTGAATGGAAATGGGAGCGCATTACTATGGATTTCGTAGTTGGGTTTCCATGGACTTTGATGAAGTTCGATGCAGTTTGGGTCATTGTCGATAGGTTGACCAAGTCGGCACACTTTATTCCGGTTGTGACTACAAATTCTTCAGAGAGATTGGCCCGGATTTACATTCAGGAGATTTTTCGGTTTCATGGTGTGTCTGTTTCCATCATTTCAGATAAAGGCCCTCAGTTCACTTCGCACTTCTGGAGAGAAGTTCAGAGCAAGTTGGGTACCCGGGTAGAGCTCAGCACAGCCTTTCATCCGCAGACCGACAGGAAGTCGGAGCGGTTAGTTCAGATTCTAAAGGATACATGAGGTTCGGAAAGAAGGGCAAGTTGAGCCCAAGGTTTGTAGGTCCATTTGAGGTGTTGAGGCGAGTTGGGGAGGTTTTTTATGAGCTTGCCTTGCCTCCAAGTCTATTGGGAGTTCATGCGGTCTTTCATGTGTCTATGCTACGGAGGTATCATGCCGACAGGTCGCACGTGCTAGATTACATCACGGTTCAGCTAGATGAGAGTTTGGGTTATGAGGAGGAGCCATTTGCCATTATTAACAGGCAGGTTCGCTAGTTGAGGTCCAAGAAGATTGCTGCGGTGAAGGTCCACTGGAGGGTCTAACTAGTCGAAGAAGCGACTTGGGAGGCCGAGGAGGACATGAGGAGCAGATATCCACACCTATTTAGCACTCCGAGTATGATTCTAGACCTGTTCGAGGACGAACGTTTGCTTAAGAGGTGGAGAATGTAACGGCCCAACTGGTCGTTTTGCTTTTTAGATCCACGTTCCCCTAATTAAGACTCCTCATATATACTTTTACTATTTTATGACTTGTAGGGATGGTTAGTTCGGATTTGGAAGGGTTCAAGTTGAAATCGGAACACTTACTTCCTTAATAATGGCTTAAAATAGTTAAGTTTGACTTAAGTCAACATTTTGAGTAAACGACCTCGTAATCGTTATTTGAAGGTTCCAATAGGTTTGTATGATAATTTTGGACTTGGACGTGTGTTCGGATCGGGTTTCGGATGACCCGGGACCATTTCGGCGCTCAATGTTGAAAGTTGGTGCATTGAAGGGTTTTAAGTTCGTTAAGTTTGGTTTGGAGTAGTTATGGTGTTATCAAAGTCTGTTTGGGATTTCGAGCCTGGGAATAGTTATGTATGGTGATTTAAGACTTGCACACAAAATTTGGTGTCATTCTGAGTCGTCTAAGTATGATTCGGCGCGTTCGGAGTAAGTTGAAAAGCTAGAAGTTCATAACTTGATCCAATTTGGTTTTGGGGTGTGATTCTTAGTTTGGATGTTGTTTTACGTGTTTTGAGAGTTCGAGTAGGTCCGTAATATGACTATAGACTGGTTAGTTCATTTGGACGGTGTCCCGTAGGGCTCGGGTGCGTTTCGGACTGCTCGGAGCTAAGTCAAATATTTGCTGGTGTGTTGTTCTGGTTTCCTTCTTCGCGAACGCGAAGGAACCCAAGTGATCGTGAAGGAGGAATTTGGGTACTGGGTGGTTCGGTGCTTCGGGTTCGCAAAGTCTTGGCCGCATTCGTGGGAGAAGCATCGCGTTCGCATAGAGTCGAGTGCCTGGGCCTGGGCAACCCATTTGCCTTACGCGTTCGCGAGTTGGGGCACGCGTTCGTGAAGAGTAGGCAGCCCAGTGCACCGCATTCGCGAGTGTCCTCTCGCGATATCGTAGAGTTATTTTCCCGTGTTCATCAGTTTAGCCTTCGTGAACGCGATGAAGGTGCAGACCTGGGCAGAAAACATTTTAAAGACGGGACTTAAACCTACTTGTTTCCATTTCTCACTTGTGTGGCCCGAATTTGGAGCTTCTTGGAGAGGGATTTTCGTCAAGTATTGTAAGGTGAGTATTTCCTACCTAATATAAGTTAAACACATAGATTTTGGGTAGATTCTTAACATGTAAATTGTAGAAATTTTAGGTTTAGTTGAAAAACCTATGTTTTGGTAAAAGTGGGATTTGACTACGAAATTGGTTATGGAATTGAATGAAAATTATATATTTGAGTTCGTGAGGCTATGAGTAATAATTATCTTCGAAAATTTCCGAAACTCGGGCACGTGGGCCCAAGGGCGAATTTTAAGAATCTTTTAATTTAAGCTAAAAAATTACTCTAATAGCTAAATTATGAGCTTTTGAGCATATATTGATTAATTCTTATAATATTTGGCTTGTTTCGGATTGTTCGGCTCCGATTTGAGGCTTTAGAGTGAATTTGTGGACTGGAAATGAGCTTTGGAGCGAGGTAAGTCTCTTGCCTAACCTTGTAAGAGGGAACTCATCCCCTTAGGTGTATTTTGTTGTATATTTCTTGTGTGGGGAGCTACGTACGCATGAGGTGACGAGAGTTCGTGCGTAGCTTTATTCTATGATATGTTCAGGTAGACTTAGATCCACACCATGCTTTTAATTGTACTGTCGTGATTATCTTGCATATTGACTGTCTTGAATAGATCGTCACTAATTCTTCAAGGTTATACTAGATACTTACTGGGTACGTGTTGTTCTTCGTACTCACGCTACACTTCTGCACTGATGTGCAGGTACTGAGACAAGTTCCACCAGTGGTCACGCCGGCGCGTAGCCGATCTGTTACGGAAACTTAGGGGTGAGCTGCTTGACTTGCTACGATCCGCAGAACCGGAGTCTCATCCCATCTTATTTACTATCTCTGTCTATTACTTTCAGATAGTAGTCTTAGTGGTTTTGTATGTTCCCTAGATTGCTTATGTACTTGTGACGCCAGGTTTTGGAGATTTGTAGTACTTTTATACTGTTGTACTTGTCACCTCTATCGCAGTAGACTATATATTTTTATGTTGGAACTTGTTTAAAAAGGCTTATCATCATTGCATGGAATTTGGTGTAATTAAAATATGTTAAAAGGGGGTAAATAAATAGTAGATTCGCTTGTGTGCTTTGGCTAGGCATTAGGTGCAGTCTCGACCTAGTACGGAATTGGGTCGTAATAATCATAGTAACTCATGTCTTGACCACTGTAGAGATGCAAAGAAAGTCTTAAGATACCTTGAAGGGACAAAAGACTACATGCTTTTATACAAATTAAACGATCAGATAATTTGGAAGTGATTGGCTACTCTGATTTAGACTTTGCTGGCTCTATTGATTCAGGCAAATCAACATCAGGATACATTTTTATGTTGACCGGTAGAGCTATATCTTGGAGGAGTACTAAATAGACTCTAATTTCTACTTCCACTATGGAGGTTGAGTTCGTTTCTTATTTTGAGGTTACATCACATAGTGTATGGTTGAAGAGTTTTATTTCTGGGCTTAGAATCATCGATCCGATCTCTAGGCCAATAAGGATATATTGTGATAATTCAGTCTTTATGGCTAAGAATAACTAAAGTGGGAGTCGAAGTAATTAACATGTCGACATTAAGTATCTAGCCATAAGAGAACGTGTTAAAAAATAAAAAGTAACCATTGAGTATGTTAGCACTGAATTGATGTTAGCCTATCCTTTAACTAAAGGCATGCCAACCACATTAACTTAAGGATCATGTTATTAGAATGGGACTTGTTCCACTATGTAAATTTCTGTTGTAACAACGAATATTGATGAAACTCTATTATTGTATGAAATTTCTCATATTGTTATTATGTACACATTCAGTTGTTTTGAGAAATATCGCTAAAGTATGAACCTAGAGTAAACATTGGGTTTACTCATAAAGAAATATGGGCTAAGATTTAGAGCCATAATACATTGTGATACGTGGAAGATAATACTCGTTCTTAGAGGACTTATAGCCATGATTTATGTACTTTGTTTCTTTTAAAGAAAGAAGAATTACGGATTTTGAGTAACATTGTAAGTATATGTGGACCAAGTAGGAGAATATAAGTTACTTGTGAAGTTAATTATGATACATTAATGCCCATTAGCTTTCTATGTGTGTGTGATGTAGTAAAAGGCAGGATGATGGTGATCGGTCCCTACACTGTACAATTTAGAAATTACTACACCATCTAAAGTGAGTTGCTACGGTGTAGAAGTACCTATACACAGTTTTATCTCAAACAACAATTGTGGGAAGTAAGTCTGATTTTCCTATTCCGCTGCAATTCAGACATTTTTAGTTTGTATAAATGTCATACAATCACTTAATTAGTTCACGACATCTTTAATTTACTACATAATTTTAACCTGAAAATACGAGGAAAAGTGAGAGGGACCTTTCCTGTAAAATGCCAGCAGTGAAGGTTGGCCCTTTAGTTTAAAATTGGAAGTAATATTCTATGTAAGCCATGATCAAATGGAGCAAGAACTTGCGAATTATGGCATTTACTGA
>AWOL01S0053108.1:0-25430 GCA_000715115.1 Nicotiana otophora
AATCACGTAGATTTTAATCTCCAACAAAACGCCACGAAGGCTTTACTCTCCAAATCCAAATCCAAATCCAAATCCGAAGCCGAAACCATACGTTAATATTTACTATTAACAAATTAATTTGGTCCAAAAAATTAATCAATCAATTGACCGAAGCCGAAGCCGAGCGAGTGAGCGACGACGACGGCGCGAGGCTTGCTTTCTTCTTAATTCTTTAAGAGCTACAAGAAGAGCAATTATATATATACCCACAAAAAATCTTTTCCTCTTCCAATATGGGACAATGTCTCATTGTCAAGAGGGGGAAACTTAAAATTTTACTCAAAAATTTCATTTTCCCTCCATTTCTCATTCACCCTCATTTTAAGACTATTTCATCTTAAATAACAAAAACCTCAACACTTTGATTACAGTAATAGTGTGTCGTAGAAGACTCAGCATGTGCAGCTCCAAAAGAATAAGAGATAAAAGCTGGAAGGAGGTTTCAAAGTCACTGTGATCACACCGTGAGTAATTTTAGGGAGTTCTAAAGAGTTGTAATATAAAACCTACTAAAGAGTTTGACAGAGTTCATCCGTTGGAGACAATACGCCAAATATTGAAAATAAAATGTGAGTGACGGCTTAACCCGTGACCAGTTTTTGTTAAATTGCATATTTCTATGATGTTTTATGCATAAATTTTGAGATAAGATTTGAGAAGAGATGAAACGTATGATTTTTTCCCCTATGTTTCTGAAAAGCTTGGATTGTGTCCTTGGATATATGCTTATGGATAAATGATTTCATTTTGGTAACGTCTACCATAAATTGAGTTTTGAGAGGAGCACGTGGTATGAGCAATATTGATCATGTTATTCTTTCAAAGTATGCATATGATGTTTTAGTTAAAATTGATCAGTTGCTACAATATTACACTATGATGTTTAAGTTAAAATTGATCAGTTGCTATAATATTGTATTTTATTATTACATAATTCTCCCGTTTCAAAAAAATTGGCATTATTTTCTTATTAGTCTGTTTCAAAAAGATTGACATTTTTTAATATTTTCTTAATGAGAGCATTTATAGTCACACAAGTGATATGACAGATTACGGGTCATAAGTTTCAAAAGTTTTACAGTCACACAAATACTATAAGGCAAAATATATATCGACAATCCCTTAAAGTTGTTCACACTTTTCACTTAAACACTCTATCTTAAGTTTGTTTCATTCTAACACTTAAATCGTCTTTACTGTGTCATTTGGACACAAACGTTTGACAGGGCAAAGCAAGTCCATTTTTTAAGTACGTGAAATGATATAAAAAAACAAACTCCTTGTACTTCTTGTCAGAAAAATGATTAACTTTCGCTGGAAAATGAATAATTGTTGCCTAAAAAATGTTCCTCAGCAATTCAAAAGGAACCAGAGATAAAAATAGGTGCAATGTCCATATTGCTTCCTGTTTCTAGGCCATTAAGCTTTATGACATCAAACAATTCAGTTTCAAATGGGATCCAGGTTCAATTTCTTCACCAAGATCTAACAACACCTGCCTTGTGAATATTCAAAACACATAGATCTTCATTGACCCAATGGAGGCTTCAATTCCAACCAGCCCAATACTCAACCAAAACACACCAAACTTCACACGTAAGTTGACAATGATGTTAAGAACAAACCTCAATATTTATTTAACAAAAACATCAACAAATCGAGGGTTTCAAATTTCGATTCCTAGCTTCAAGTTCTTTCAATTTTAATGGTAGATCTCCAGATTGAGTCATGATTTTGCCGTCATCACTTTTATCGATGCATTCTCATCAATTTTGGTGAAACGGCAGCGACAACCACTTTTATCGGGCCAAGTTTTGCCATCACAAGGTGGGTTTCGAAAGGCGACGTGATTCGTAAAGGTTGCCGTAGGGATGACGGCGGAATGTGCGACTGTTTGTTGTTGTTGCCCATATGGGCTCGTGAACCTCCTTTTTGTTGATTGTGTATAAGTTGCCATTTTGCCGGAAGGCGCTGTGGAGGAAACGCCAACCTCGGCTGTCACTCTGGCATGTGAATTACAAGTATTTTTTGTGTTTGACTTCTTATTAATTTTGTGTCTAAATGATACAGTAAAAGACATGATTTAAGTGTTCAGATGGAACAAACTTAAGATAAAGTGTTTAAGTGAAAAGTGTGAATAATTTTAAGGGATTGTCGATGTATTTTGACTCTGTATGAAGTGATACTAATGATAAGTAAATGTATCTGTCAAAGATTGACTGATTCTAGTTCGAGCAACACATTAGGGATTTGGTGTGAGTAACTAAGTGAGAACGAATGTTATCATCTCTGATATGCACATTAATTCCATCCTTTGCCGTGACACTTGTCTTTTTTTATAATTACTTTTCTGTCACTGAAATGTAATCTTATCATTATTAGAAATCATTCTTTAGCCTTACACATATACTTGATTTCAATTCCAAGGGTGAATCTCAAGTTTTAATTTGACACCGCACTTTATCCCCCACAAACCCCTTCCAGCTCCTTCTTTCCCTTTTTCTTTATCAACTCCAGAACTCCTCCTGTTTGTAACTAACGGGAAGAGGGTCTGAAAAGCAATTGGTTTAGGAAGCTGAACACATAGAGAAGGGGAAACTAATTGAGTGATCCAATAAGAGAAAGAAAGTAAAAAATAGCGCCTACGCTACTGCACACATAAACTTATGAATTACAGGTTGCCACATAAGTATGTTCTACACTCCAACAATAACTTGAAGTTAAAATTACTTAAAGATTTACTGTAATCTTTCTTCTTTTCTTTTTTCCAAAAAAAAAAAAAGAAGTTTGTTCAATATTTTGTTCCAGAACTTAATATATGCTTTTCTTATTGATGCAGATTTACAAACAGAGATTGATTCTTGAGCAATCCTAAGTTGAATTAAGCCTATTATAGAAGTGTTGGAAACTAGTTAATTAGTATTGTAGTTGTGGGAAGCAGAGGCAGATTCAGGATTATGCTATGGGTTCAACTTTCAAGATTTTTAACATTGAACTCATTATACTTTTAAAGTTATGGGCTCATATCAACTATATTTGCAATTTTAATGAATTTTTGTATATAAATTTTTATTTCGAATCGAAAGTTATGGGTTCAATTGAACTCATCGGTTCAATACTACATTCGCCCCCTAGTGGCAAGATGCCTGTGTGCATTACCAATTTTGTTACAGAGCACCCTTTGTGGGACCCATCTAAAAAGAAATAAAGAAAAGATGGAAAAAGGTTGCCAAGTGGGCGCCTGACTTCCTTGAAACAAGTTAAAAGTAATTTGCATTTTGCAATTGCAAAAGTCAAATTTGATTGGCTGAATTGAACGAATATTTCCCTTATAAATAAAGTCATTCAATTTCATCTCAAATACACCAAAAATAAGAGAGAAGTATTAGAGTTGTGAGAGTAATCCACAGACTATTTTATAGTCAGTGAGAAATAGAGCAGGAGTAATATTGTGGTGAGATATTTAAAATAAAGAGTGGTATTTCTTTTGAGTCGTAGTAGCCTTGTGACACTACAAAGTTATAATATTATAGTGATATTATATTACTCCTTTCGGGTATTATATTTTACCCCGTTAAAAGATTTGGCGTCATTGTTACTCTCTTGTGTCATTATTATTTATCGTGGATATTATTCCTGGGCGAGATATTATTTTTTCTAACAAAGTGGTATCAGAGCCATGGCGAATAATGGTCCGATGTCTTTTCAGTACCCCCGTCTCACAAAAGATAATTATGAGAAATGATGTCTACGTATGAAAGTCATTCTTGGATCCCAGGATATGTGGAAAATCGTAGACAGAGGGTATGCAAAATCCCATAATGAGCAAGCTCTGCCTCAAAATGAAAAAGATGTCTTGGCAACGACAAAGAAGAAGGATCAACAAGCCCCCATGCTCATCCACCAATGTCTGGATGATGCCATATTTGAGAAGGTGGCCGATGCTACCACCTCAAAGGAAGCTTGGGAAATTTTACAAAATTCTTTTCAAGGAGTTGACAAGGTGAGAAAGGTAAAACTTCAAACTCTAAGGGCTGATTTTAAAGTTTTAAAAATGAAAGAATCTGAATGCATTTCAGATTATTGTTCAAAAGTGAAGGCTGGTGTAAATCAATTGAGAAGATACTGCGAGGACATAAAAGATGTCCGTGTGGTAGAAAAGATCCTTCGCACTTTAACACCCAAATTTGATTTTGTGGTATGTGCTATTGAGGAATCTAAAGATTTAGACTCTATGATGGTGGAGCAATTAGAGGGTTCTTTACAGGACCACGAAAAAAGATCAATAAGAGACAAGAAGTGCTATTGGAGCAGCTTCTTAAAACTCAGACATCCTTCAAGGATTATGGAGGTGAAAAGAGCTATCGAGGGAATGGACGGGGATGAGGCCGTGGCGGTCATGGAAGAGAAAGAAGTAACAGTAACAACTTCAATAATGAAGTTAAAATTCACCAAACATTCAGAGGTCGTGGTCGTGGACAAAGAAGAGGAAGAGGACGTGGCTACTACCAAGAAAATAATGGACAAAGGAATGACAAATCAAAAATTGAGTGTTATAATTATCATAAATTTGGCCATTACTCTTGGAAATATCGTATCAATGTTGAAAAAAAAGCCAACCTTGTTGACGACAAGAAAGAAGAAGACGAGTCAACGTTGTTGCTGGCACTCGAAGAAGAAGACATGGATGATTGTAGCTCATGGTATTTGGACAATGGAGCAAGCAATCATATGTGTGGATGAAAAGAGAAGTTTGTTAAGATCAATAAAACGGTGAGAGGTAATGTGTCCTTTGGAGATACCTCAAAGATTCAAATCGAAGGGATAGGTACGATTCTGCTCTCCTATAAAAATGGTGACCATAAGTTAATTCAAGATGTTTATTATGTCCCAAAATTTAAAAGTAATATTTTAAGTTTGTGCCAACTTTTTGAAAAGGAATATGACATCCACATGAAAAATATGCATCTTTGGCTTAAAGATTCAAGTGGCATTCTAATTGCTAAAACGCATATGGCAAAGAATAGATTATTTTCTCTAAATCTTAAGACAATTGATGCAAAGTATTTGAAGGCTAATTTGCAAGATAAATCATGGTGTTAGAACATGCGATTTGGGCACTTGAATTTTGAAGCGCTCAAATTAATGGGAGAAAAGAACATAGTGCATGAGATACCATCAATCAGCCATCCCAATCAATTGTGTGAAGCTTGTCTTCTTGGAAAATATGCAACGAGGAGTTTTCCAAAGGAGGCCATGTCAAGATCAACCAAACACTTTCTGCTCTTCATTAATGACTTTAGTAGAAAGACTTGGGTTTATTGTTTGAACCAAAAATCTGAAGCTTTTGCTGCTTTTAAAATTTTTAAAGTACTTGTGGAAAAAGAAATTGTCTATGAAATAAAAGTTTTAAGGTCCGATAGAGGAGGCGAATTTACTTCAAAAAAATTTAATGATTTCTATCAGTCTCATGGAATTCGTCTCCCTCTAACGATACCTTATTCACTCCAACACAATGGAGTTGTAGAGGGAAAGAATCGAACGATTCTTAATATGGCTAGATGTATGTTGAAAGCTAAAAGTATGCCCAAAGAATTTTGGGCCGAAGCTATTTCTTGTGCAGTTTATTTGAACAACAGGTCTCCAACAAGAAATGTTAGAGATCAAACCCCTCAAGAAGCATGGAGTGGAAGAAAACCAAGTGTCAAGCACATGAGAATCTTTGGGAGCATAGCATATGGTCATGTGGAACAACAAGGGAAAGCGAAGCTTGACGATCGAAGTGTCAAGCATGTGTTTGTTGGCTATGATACGAGTTCAAAAGTCTACAAGTTATACAACCGAAGCAGCGGCAAAGTGGTGGTAAGTCGCGATATTGAATTTGATGAAGAATTGTCATGGAATTGAGAAGCTCAGGAAGAAACTTTATATGATTTTATTCCATACATTGGTGATGAAGAAGAACTAGAGACCGTAGAACCTGTGCAAGATACAACTCCACCTCCTTCTCCAACCAATGTTGCATCTCCCTCTTCTCAAGAAAGTTCAAATGAACAGCCGTAAAGGACAAAGAGTATTCAAGAGCTCTATGAGGACACATAAGAAGTTACTAATTTTGATTTTTTATATTGTCTCTTTGCTGACAGTGAACCAATGAACTTTGATAAAATTGTTACAAACAAAAGGTGGAGACAATCCATGGAGGAGGAGATCGAGTCAATAGAGAAGAATAACACTTGGGAGTTAATAACTCTTCCCAAGGGTCATCGAGCAATTAGAGTAAAATGTGTATACAAGACAATGAAAAATATTGATGAAGATGTGGAGAGATACAATGCACGACTTGTGGCTAAAGGCTACAAGCAAAGGCAAGGCATTGACTATAAAGAAGTCTATGTACCTATTGCCCGCATAGAGACGATTCGTTTGCTGATCTTTTTGGCGGTGTAAATGAAATGGAAGATTCATCAACTAGATGTCAAGTCGGCCTTTTTGAATGGATATCTTGAAAAAGAAGTCTATGTTGAACAACTATTGGGCTTTGTGGTCAAAAACCATAAACATAAAGTGTTGCAGTTGAAGAAAGCTTTATATGGATTAAAGCAAGCCCCACGAGCATGGAATAGTTGCATCGACAAGTATTTTCAAGACAATGGGTTTATTCATTGTCTCCATGAATATGCTCTTTATCTTAAAGTTCATACTAATGGAGATATCTTGCTTGTTTGTCTTTATGTTGATGGTCTTATTTTCATGGGTAATAACCCAAGTTTGTTTGAAGCTTTTAATAAAGATATATCCTGTGAGTTCGAGATGACAGATGTAGGGCTTATGTCATATTACCCGGGCCTAGAAGTGAAGCCGATGGAGGATAAAAATTTTATCTCTCAAGAAAGCTATACAAAAGAGATATTGAAGAAGTTTAACATGCTCGATTGCAACCTCGTGAACATACCGATGGAGAGTGGGATAAAGTTGTCCAAGTTGGATGAAGGAGAAAAAGTGGATCCCACATTTTTTAAAAGTCTTGTGGGAAGTTTGAGGTACTTGACTTGTACCAGGCCAGATATACTCTTTGCAGTTGGAGTAGTAAGCCGCTTTATGGAAGGTCCTACCTCCACTCATTTGAAAGTCACTAGAAGAATTCTTCGTTACCTAAAAGGAACGATTGACTTTGGGTTATTTTATTCTTCTTCTAATGATTTCAACCTTATGGGATATTGTGATAGTGATTATGCACGATATATTGATGATAGAAAAAGCACAACTGGTTTTGTGTTTTTCTTGGATGATTGTGTTATTTTCTGGAATTCAAAGAAATAATCAATTGTTACTCTCTCGACTTGTGAAGCTGAATATGTAGTAGCAACATCTTGTACATGTCATGCTATTTGGCTGAGAAGATTGTTGAAGGAGCTCAATTTACCACAAATTGAAGCTACAGAGATTTGTAGTGACAACAAATCCGCACATGCACTCGCAAAGAATCTGGTGTATCATGATCGTAGCAAGTATATAGATACAAGGTATCACTTCATTAGATAATGTATTTCCAATAAAGATGTAGAACTCAAATATGTGAAATCTCATGATCAAGTTGTAGATATCTTCACAAAGCCTATCAAGTTTGAAGATTTTCAGAGGTTGAGATCAAGACTTGGAATGACCAAGAAAATTCAAAATTAAGGGGGAGATTTGTGAGATTAATCTAAAAGGAAATAAAGAAAAGATAGAAAAAGGTAGCAAATTGGGCGGCTGGAAAACGTTGCCAAGATGGGCGCCTGACTTCCTTGAAACAAGTTGTAAGCAATTTGCATTTTGCAATTGCAAAAGTCAAATTTGATTGGCTGAATTGGACGAATCCTTCCCTTATAAATAGAGCCATTTAGTTTCATCTCAAACACATAAAAATAAGAGAGAAGTATTAGAGATGTGAGAGTAATCCACAGACTATTTTATAGTCTGTGAGAAAAATAGAGTGGAAGTAATATTATGGTGAGATATTTAAAATAAAGAGTGTTATTTCTTTTGAGTCGTAGTAGTCTTTTGACATTATAAAATTGTAATATTATAGTGGTATTATATTGCTCCTTTCGGATATTATATTTGACCTCGTTAAAAGATTTTGTGTCATTGTTACTCTCTTGTGTCATTATTATTTATCGTGGATATTATTCTTGGGCGGGATATTATTTTTCCCAACACCCTTAACCACCGACGAAATTCAGTCAAAGTGCTCCGAACAAACAAATTTAATGCTGTTTATCAATGGTCTGCTTGTTTCTTATCCTATTCATCACTTGCCCTTATAACTTGGCATATTTCATTGAAGTGAAGAGAGGATTACAGTGACTGAGCCAATTGTTCAAGCAACAAACAAGAGTGAATTATCTAGAGCCTCCAGCTAAATGGTGGATCACTTGAACATCAACAACATTTATGGATCTAGTCATAGGCAATTAGTAGAGGGCTGCATCCTTCTGAAAAATCTGTGTTCTGTTAACTAATACTTTCCCTTGATTTTAGGCTTCAAAAAAGAATTCAATTTGTTTACCAGCTCATTTTGAAGTAAGATGTTTCCTTTTAAACTAGCTTTTTTGACTTTTGCCAAATATTTCCTTCTTGTACTTCAAATAGGATTCAGTTCAAACTAAACTTTTACACTCCATGCCATGGTAAAGTTGTGTCTCATGAAACGGGAGTTGGGCGTACCTTCTATTCTTCGCACATGCTGGATATGATCCTAAAATTGCTATGCTTGATGCTCATGCTTGAAGACATTACTTGGAATTATGCACTTGAGCACCAGTTAATGCGCTGGCTAGCTCAATTTGATTTTAAGTTTTCTAGCCTTGAATTCGTAACTGCTTACTTCAAATGTGATTTTTCTATGGCATTTTGATTTTTCTTACGTGATCTGATATTATAAAATATATAAGAAGCATGCTACAAACTTATGTGAGAAGAGTGAAATTGAGTGAGATTAGACGGGATTGTAGTGTCTAAATGCAAATAGTTCAGAGATTAGGCTCGATGTTCTAGGAGAATAATATAATATCTAAAGATGTTACGCATAGAATGGTTGAAATGGAAAAACAATTATATATATATATATGGCAGCTAAAGTCCTACGTGTCCACAAAATGAGTATCACTATGCGCATGCAAGATATGATTAGATTCGATTACTTTATAAAAAAAATGAATACATTGGACCGAAGGCGTAAGTAGCACACATCGAAAATAAATGAGAGAAAGTCGCTTGAAATGGTTTGATTATATCCTGCAATAATTTTTGGATGCACTTGTTGGAACTATGTTTTAGTCACGTTAGTGTGTTTTCTCCAGTTCTTATATATTTTATGCATCTTTTAGTCCTATATGAGATTTTATATGCCATTAAAAATATAAAGTAATTATTGTTGTTCTTGTTGTTATTATTATTATTATTATTAATGGATCATGAAGCGGCATGGTTAGTGAGAATCCATATAGACAATCCTAACCTGCTTGAGGATTGAGACTTAGTAGTTGTTCAGTGATATAAACTTCCATCACATATGGTTCTTCTAGAATAATGGTTCAGGTGAGCTGACCGAGTTAATGTATTAAGTGGATGGATTACCCTGGTTTTTAATTCACTGTTAGCATGGTTGAATTTACCTTTTGTCATATTTAAACCTAGCCCAACTTGATCAGACATATGGAACTGGTGCTAAAGCTTCATTCTACTTGATGGTAGCTTACACTAATATACTGTGTACACAAGAATCTAAACAAGTTTTATAACAATTCGACCGGTCGTTTTGAACTCTAGCATTTCGTTCGGCGGTTTGAGACTTTGAGTAGCTTTACTTGATGCATTATGACTTGCGTATATGGTTGGGTTTGATTTACTAGAGGTTCAGAGTTGATTTGAAAAAACAATTCTCAATTCGGAAGCCTTAAGTTGGAAGAGTTGAACAATATTTGAATTTTGAATAAACAACCACGGAATCTGGATTTGAAGGTTTTAATAGGTTCGGATTTGGATTCGGAGGTTCCTAGAAGAGTTCATAAATTTGACCGGGAGTTGACTTTATTGTTATCGGGCTTGGATACGTTCTAGGACTTCGGATAGATTCATTTAGTTGATTGGTTATGTGCAAAGTCTGGTTGCGATCCTGTATGTCTAAGTATAATTCGAACGAGTTCGGCAAAGTGTGAATGTTTGAAAGTTAAGAAAATGATTTGGTCTTAGATTCTTGGTTTTGATATTATTTATATTATTTTAAATCTTTGGATAAGTTTGAATTATGTATGTGGACTTGTTGGCAGGTTTGGATGGGATCCCGAGGGGTTCGGGTGTGATTTGGAGTGGTTTAGATTATTTTGGTGAAGTTAGGAATTGTTGAAGTTGCTCGTGTCAGTGGTTCATCGCAATCGCGGAAGGTAATTGAGGCAGAGGGGTTTCGTTCAGTGCGTTCGCGACCTACAGTTCGTGTTCGTGTAGTGTCATGATCAGGAGTACCGCGTTTGCAAGATTGGGTTCGCATTCGTGAAGCAATGGAGTTTGGCTAGGGCTTGGTGCTCCATGTTCGCGGTCAAAGTGACGTGTTCGCGTAGAGTTGGTAGCAGGTGAATCGTGTTCATGCTGAAAGCTTCACGTTCGCGAAGTGTAACTGGAGGCTGGAGGTTGTTTGGCCTTCGCGATCGTGAGGGGACAGCCGCGATCGCGAACGATTTACCTGGGGCAGATTTTTAAGTATTATGTTTTTGGACTTTTGCCCATCATTTCATATTTTGAGCTCTAAACCTCGAGATGAGGAGAATTTGAAGAGCAATTTTACTACTACATTAGAGGTAAGTAGTTTTCACTTGAATTTTGCTTTATATCCTAATTCCTCGTGGATTTTTACACGTAAAACTTGGAATTTTAAGGTAAAATTTGGGGATTTTGTCTACCATTTAAGATGACGTATTTGTCTACCATTAAAGAGCATGTATTTTGGGGATTTGAGGGTCGATTTGGACTCGGCTTGGGAATCTAATCACATATTTGAACTCGTGGGGTTATGGGTAGCCAGAATGTACCCCTTGACTTAGGGTTTTAACCGTGTAGGCCAAGGTTGACTTTTGTTGACTTTTGGAAATTTGATTAAAGATCACAACATTATTGTTTGGAGTTATTTCCTATGTTTTATTTGACGTCATTGAGTTGTATTTGACTATATGCGAGTTGTCTGGAGTTGGATTTGGGCTGTAGGTGATTGTTGCTTGATTTTAGCTTACTAGGTGGAGGTAAGTCTCTTGTCTATCGTTGTAAGAGAGAATTCTCCACATAGGTAATCTATTAGCTACTTGATTCATGATTTACGAGCCACTTGTATACGAGGCGACGAGCGTATATGCGTAGCTAGATCTTAACTATATCCAATATTGTTGACTTGAATTTACTTTGTTGGATTATGTGAAGTTGTTATACATATTTAATTGATTCTATGACTATGTGATAATTTATATTCATGACTTAGGAGCATGCTTAGGGTTATGACTTGATGATTTAATATGAAAGATTATTTTGCCTTGTTGAGCGTTATTATAAATCCATATACATACACTTGTCTTAATTGCTCCATGATTTTGGAGATTCTATGGCCTAATTGGCTCATGATAAATAACATGAATAAGCTAGAATATGCTATATAGCTTATTGAGCCATTGTGATAAATTAAGTTACATGATTTTACATAGTCATCTTTTAGACATATGAGCTTTTTATCCGTATTCTTATTGTCATGTCCGGTGCCCTTTTTTACATTATTTCATATCATATGCATGAGTTAAAGAGTTGGATGTTGTCGAAATATTGAGGAATATGGCATAGGGACAATGTGTGCGGGTATTGTCTATCGATTATTGATGGTCTTATGATTGAAATGGGTTGAACGCCGCAATAATTGATTAGTGATATTATGATTGGAACGGGTTGCACGCTACATTGTTTGATCAATAATCATTAACTATAAAACTTGAAAGGGGAAGAGATGTTGTTATCTTTTGTTGGATTGTTTTAAGGCTATATATATATATATATATATATATATATATATATATATATATATGTATGTATGTTATTATGAAATTGGGGAAAATGAATTGATTATTATATGGTTTATGTTGTTATGCATATCTATATGTTTATTAAGTGAATTGATGAAACAAACATATGAAACTATGAATTGAAAGTGAAGCTTGAGGTGTTAGCGCATATTGGTCTGTTTTAAAAGGTTTTTGAGCTAGGTTTCGGCTGGTTCATTATGTAGTATCTTGGATACGTTATTGTTGATGTTGTTCCTATTATTTTGGTGCTGGTATGAGTTGGATGGAAGTAAAAGTTTATAGGGGAAATGTTGTTCGATTTTCTATAAGTGACCTACTAGCTTAGAAGCATGTTTGTAAGTCCTTCTATGACATTAACTACAAGTTTAGTGTATTAATGTAGATTGAAGTCTTCAGGAATATATACGTTGAGTCGTTAAGTAAACGAAAAAGGTATGTTAAGGCTCACTCTTTCCTTCTTCTGGCATGATCTACAAAGAATGTAATTATAATGTCGTTACTTCAAAAGGAACTCTATTATCAAGATTAAAGCTTGTGAACCTCATTGTTTCATATTATTATAGTTCATGACACTTATTGTTCTTTGTCAGGATCACTTCCCGCCTTTATAGCCTTTGAATCTTATGTCTTCTTATGATCCTTGTTGACTCTCGAACAATTGATACATACACAGTTACATAACGATAGTTGGAGGATAATAACCTTGAGTCACTCCTATCAGATCTATAAGGCCCTTCAGAGTCATTGCTTGCATTGCACTTATATAGATGTATCTGCTTTAATCTATCGAGCTGCGCTATAGTTAGCTGGGTACGACACTTATTGTGCAACCACTAATTAATTAGGTATTACCGAGCCTTTCGTGGGCGGGTATGACTGAGTCTCCTTTAAGGCCGGGTATGTTACGAGATATTACCAAGTCCTTTTAAAGTCTGGGTACGACCGAGTCCTCTTCGAGGCCGGTTATGTTATGATATGACATGATTTTCCCCAAAGAGTGGCTCGATACTATATTATATGGCCCGGTCGAGTGGCTTGATTCTTACAAATATGCATATGTGTGTATATATATATATCCATGATTGTGATAGTGTATGCCCTTAGAGTCTTGTTATGAGTTTCAGGTTGACTTTTGTACTCTTCCTTCATATTTCATCTTCTATTTATATGCTTTACCTGCCTTACATATTCAGTACATCTTTCATACTGACGACCCCTTTCTGGGGCGCTGCGTTTCATACGCACAGATATATGTAGAGATTCAGACGATACTTCACAATAGGTGACCAACTCAGCTAAAGGTTGTCACACTCTTATTCCGGAGCTGTCTAGTGATTTGGTAGGTATGATGGTTGCATATATTTACATAGCTGGGTATGGTGGAGCCCTGTCCCGATCTTATGATTTTTATGTACTCCTTAGAGGTCTGTAGACAGATGTTATGTGTATTGATGGTCATGGCAGCCTATTAGGTCCTTCTCATGTATATAAGCTTTTATATCATTGTGGGTCATCCTTTGTCGATTGATATTTCATGTTTTAATCATATTATCCCATGGTGTCCCATTTACGCATGATAACATGGTTATGGATGCACATTATGTTGGTGCTCGGTGAGGTAGGCCCACGTGCCCGTCATGCCCCTCCGGTTTGGGATGCGACCGAGGGGCTATCGATGTCTGATTATCGTCTCGATGTGTTGTCTAGTCTTAGATGTGAATGTGTTGGTAGATCCTTCAATTATTCATTTGTGGGATGAAGAGAATTCTTGTATATGGTCGGTGAGTACGAACTTGGGAGGATTAATTGATTACATTATGGTTATGAATATGGTAGGGTCATAGAGATATGTTCATTGGAGGATATATAGGTGGGTTATCTCATGCGGGAAGGTGTGAGGCTGTGTGATCCTTATGAGGTTTCTATGAAGAGTTTTTCTTCTATACAGTGGGATGTATGTGCTACGATAATATTTTGGATCGTTTGAGGAGGTTCGCACTAGTGTCACGAGAATGAGTATGCACTTGGTGGATGATTTTGAAGGCATGATGACTAGTACTGCATAAGCCTATGAGGACATGCATGTGGATGACAGTGTGAGATCATGAAGGAAAATTATGGTGGATTAGCAGATAATGTGCTTTGTGGCTTCAAGCCAAGTGATAGAGTTTACTATCAACGATTAGGTCATATGGGCCTATGTTGTTATAGTTCCTGGACTATGATATGCTTGTCGATTAGTTATGACTTGATGAGGATGACTCCAAGGATGATTCGAGCATGGGATTTGCTAGATGCATGATGTACTATATTTTAGGGGTATATGAAAATCTTGGTATGATTCAGGTTTGATTACTTTGTGGATGTAGTTTGCATATGGAATGAACTACTCGATTGTGCCTTTCATGGTGTGCATGCGCTAGCAAAGTGTTGGTTGTTCAGCATATTTGGCTATGTATTCGGGACTTGGCCGGAGTGAGTGTCTCTCAAGGATGGTTGTAGTAGGTTCATGATTCATATGTGGTATCTCGAGGATTTGCATAATTTTATTATGTGGAAAAGGATTTGAGATTTTCCTTGGATAGTGCAAAGACTTACAGTATTTCTATAACATCATTAATTATATGTTGTTGTATTAGGGAGATGAAAAAAATAACTGTGGATTCGCAGAAGGCCTCTTCAGGGCGAGCATTTCGATTTGAGCTACTTTTGGGATTAATAGTCTGTGTGAATTGGTTGATTGGGATAGATCCAGTTCTGATGGTTTGGTTGTATGCTAGTGGGTTTTGAAGAACTCATGATGGTTTTGACCAAGGCTTGAGGTTGATATCTTCTACGGGCATGGGAGTTTGTTGCATGTTGTGATGCTCTCCTGGATTGAGTTAAATGAAAGGTTTCTGGTTGATGAAAAATTAATCCTACTCGTGATTCAAATTTGACGATGCGATTCCCGTATTTCCATATTGTAGCATGGTAGATGTAGTGAGTTATGAAACACTAGGATTGTATGGACAAGGTTGCAGTTTATTTCAGAAGAAAGGTCAGGAGTTTTAGACAACATGGGAGATTTTAGATGTTTCAGAGGAAGCTAGCAATATCTTGTATAGCTTAGGAAGCGTATGTGTTGTGGAAGGCACATTTTGTATTAATTTATAGATGCTTGACTAGTATTACTGTAATCGTCTGATTGTACAGCTGATGTTCAGATTTTTGCTATATGCAGCAAAAGATTTATGAAAGTATTTCTCACAAGGTGATTGTGTGTGAGTGATGTTCCAGTCATTTGAGTGGGAGAGTCGGAGATCAGGTATGGACATTTTTGTATTCTTGAGGTTTAGAGACTAGTTGTTCTCAGAGGCAGACTGTTCCTTGGTTGCGGACCATGAAAGTGTGTTAAGAGTTGGGACGACTGATTGTATCTCTTGTGGTTGGGTCACTATCGATTTTTGGAAGGTTATTTACCTATTATGGGATGATCTGAATTGTTTTGGGACTCATTGGTATGCTTAACGAGAATGTGTATTCTACACTGGATCAAGCTTGCTTACTCTTACGCAGAATTTATTATGGGTCTATCGGGAAAAATGGATGTTATACATGCCCTAATTTATTTGAAGTGCTACTCTGTTATGCTACGATGGGTTGTGAGACTGCTTGACTATTTACTCGCATGATGTGGTTATGCTTAGGCCTTGTGGCAGATTTGAGCGAGATGACTCTTGGGGTGTTGAATTACTTATTGCGCCTTGGTCATGGTTTTCGTGTGTATGGTATATTCTGCTACCCATTTCTCCATGGTTATGGTCATGCATCTCATAGGTTTTGTTGTTGATACATATGTGTTTGTTGATTGTGAGCATTATCGCTCGATGGGCATTCCATGTGGACCAGTATGTTTAGATCAGATTACACGTGCAACGAAGTTATGTTGGGATATGATTATATGTGCTTATTCCGTGTCTTTTGCTTTTACATTATGGGATGGATTCATAAAATGGTGCTTTCGTGGTTGTAATTATCGAACTTGTTGGACAATTTTCTTATTTGGTTCTCCTTCCATCTTTAGTTATATTCGAGTTGTTGCTTGTTGGATGCACATATTGCATCATATACGGCTTTAGGTGGCATTTGGTTTGGCTTGTCAGTCGAGCAACTTGAATTGGGTGAGATGAGGTTATTAGACCTGGAATTAGTGCAATTAGAATGGGATAAAATATGTTTGTAGAAGAATATCATTAGTCAGCTTAGAAATTAGCCATGATTCTCGTCGGGCGCAAGAACTCCACAACTTGTTGACTTCATGGGTCGTTATGAGTTACAACATGTTTCTCTCTTCATTGCAGTGCTACGAATATTTAGAATGAGGATTTTATCTGATATGAAGTATATTACAGGTATCAGGTTTGGTGATGAACAACTATCGTGGTTGGAAGATAATGCTATGAGTATATGGATTATGCGGTACATCGTATGGTTACATCTTGGGATTATTTTTATGACTTGATGCGTCTTGTGAGGACTAGTACAATATATATCTTTAAGGATCAGATCTTATAAAGGATTCGGATGTTGAAATTTAGTTCTAAGCCTGGTGGACTAAGGCCGAAGGAAGAATCTTTAGTCTAATTGTGTATGAACTTTTATGGAGTGAGATGGCATGAGATCACCCATGGGTATGTGTATGGCAAGCTTATATAGTGATTTGATGGTTTGGAATGACTCTTGGCACGTTCGAGGATGAACGTATTTTTAAGTGGGGGAGAATGTAACGACTCCATTGGCCGTTTTGAGTTATAGCATTTTATTTTATGATTTGAGAATTCGGTTGACTTCATATTGTATATTATGACTTGCGTGTATGGTTGGTTTTGATTTTTGAGAAGTTTGGGATTGAATAAATGACCTCAGATTCGTATTTTGATGGTTCCAATAGGTTCACATGATTATTTGTGATCTAGGCGCANATGGAAAAGGATTTGAGATTTTCCTTGGATAGTGCAAAGACTTGCAGTATTTCTATAACATCATTAATTCTATGTTGTTGTATTAGGGAGATGAAAAAAACAACTGTGGATTCGCAGAAGGCCTCTTCAGGGCGAGCATTTCGATCTGATGGTTTCATTGTATGCTAGTGGGTTTTGAAGAACTCATGATGGTTTTGACCAAGGCTTGAGGTTGATGTCTTCTACGGGCATGGGAGTTTGTTGCATGTTGTGATGCTCTCCTGGATTGAGTTAAATGAAAGGTTTCTGGTTGATGGAAAATTAATCCTACTCGTGATTCAAATTTAACGATGCGATTCCCGTATTTCCATATTGTAGCATGGTAGATGTAGTGAGTTATAAAACACTAGGATTGTATGGACAAGGTTGCAGTTTATTTCAGAAGAAAGGTCAGGAGTTTTAGACAACATGGGAGATTTTAGATGTTTCAGAGGAAGCTAGCAATATCTTATATAGCTTAGGAAGCGTATGTGTTGTGGAAGGCACATTTTGTATTAATTTATATATGCTTGACAAGTATTACTGTAATCGTCTGATTGTACAGCTGATGTTCAGATTTTTGCTATATGCAGCAAAAGATTTATGAAAGTATTTCTCGCAAGGTGATTGTGTGTGAGTGATGTTCCAGTCATTTGAGCGGGAGAGTCGGAGATCAGGTATGGACATTTTTGTATTCTTGAGGTTTAGAGACTAGTTGTTCTCNAGATGCATGATGTACTATATTTTAGGGGTATATGAAAATCTTGGTATGATTCAGGTTTGATTACTTTGTGGATGTAGTTTGCATATGGAATGAACTACTCGATTGTGCCTTTCATGGTGTGCATGCGCTAGCAAAGTGTTGGTTGTTCAGCATATTTGGCTATGTATTCGGGACTTGGCCGGAGTGAGTGTCTCTCAAGGATGGTTGTAGTAGGTTCATGATTCATATGTGGTATCTCGAGGATTTGCATAATTTTATTATGTGGAAAAGGATTTGAGATTTTCCTTGGATAGTGCAAAGACTTACAGTATTTCTATAACATCATTAATTATATGTTGTTGTATTAGGGAGATGAAAAAAATAACTGTGGATTCGCAGAAGGCCTCTTCAGGGCGAGCATTTCGATTTGAGCTACTTTTGGGATTAATAGTCTGTGTGAATTGGTTGATTGGGATAGATCCAGTTCTGATGGTTTGGTTGTATGCTAGTGGGTTTTGAAGAACTCATGATGGTTTTGACCAAGGCTTGAGGTTGATATCTTCTACGGGCATGGGAGTTTGTTGCATGTTGTGATGCTCTCCTGGATTGAGTTAAATGAAAGGTTTCTGGTTGATGAAAAATTAATCCTACTCGTGATTCAAATTTGACGATGCGATTCCCGTATTTCCATATTGTAGCATGGTAGATGTAGTGAGTTATGAAACACTAGGATTGTATGGACAAGGTTGCAGTTTATTTCAGAAGAAAGGTCAGGAGTTTTAGACAACATGGGAGATTTTAGATGTTTCAGAGGAAGCTAGCAATATCTTGTATAGCTTAGGAAGCGTATGTGTTGTGGAAGGCACATTTTGTATTAATTTATAGATGCTTGACTAGTATTACTGTAATCGTCTGATTGTACAGCTGATGTTCAGATTTTTGCTATATGCAGCAAAAGATTTATGAAAGTATTTCTCACAAGGTGATTGTGTGTGAGTGATGTTCCAGTCATTTGAGTGGGAGAGTCGGAGATCAGGTATGGACATTTTTGTATTCTTGAGGTTTAGAGACTAGTTGTTCTCAGAGGCAGACTGTTCCTTGGTTGCGGACCATGAAAGTGTGTTAAGAGTTGGGACGACTGATTGTATCTCTTGTGGTTGGGTCACTATCGATTTTTGGAAGGTTATTTACCTATTATGGGATGATCTGAATTGTTTTGGGACTCATTGGTATGCTTAACGAGAATGTGTATTCTACACTGGATCAAGCTTGCTTACTCTTACGCAGAATTTATTATGGGTCTATCGGGAAAAATGGATGTTATACATGCCCTAATTTATTTGAAGTGCTACTCTGTTATGCTACGATGGGTTGTGAGACTGCTTGACTATTTACTCGCATGATGTGGTTATGCTTAGGCCTTGTGGCAGATTTGAGCGAGATGACTCTTGGGGTGTTGAATTACTTATTGCGCCTTGGTCATGGTTTTCGTGTGTATGGTATATTCTGCTACCCATTTCTCCATGGTTATGGTCATGCATCTCATAGGTTTTGTTGTTGATACATATGTGTTTGTTGATTGTGAGCATTATCGCTCGATGGGCATTCCATGTGGACCAGTATGTTTAGATCAGATTACACGTGCAACGAAGTTATGTTGGGATATGATTATATGTGCTTATTCCGTGTCTTTTGCTTTTACATTATGGGATGGATTCATAAAATGGTGCTTTCGTGGTTGTAATTATCGAACTTGTTGGACAATTTTCTTATTTGGTTCTCCTTCCATCTTTAGTTATATTCGAGTTGTTGCTTGTTGGATGCACATATTGCATCATATACGGCTTTAGGTGGCATTTGGTTTGGCTTGTCAGTCGAGCAACTTGAATTGGGTGAGATGAGGTTATTAGACCTGGAATTAGTGCAATTAGAATGGGATAAAATATGTTTGTAGAAGAATATCATTAGTCAGCTTAGAAATTAGCCATGATTCTCGTCGGGCGCAAGAACTCCACAACTTGTTGACTTCATGGGTCGTTATGAGTTACAACATGTTTCTCTCTTCATTGCAGTGCTACGAATATTTAGAATGAGGATTTTATCTGATATGAAGTATATTACAGGTATCAGGTTTGGTGATGAACAACTATCGTGGTTGGAAGATAATGCTATGAGTATATGGATTATGCGGTACATCGTATGGTTACATCTTGGGATTATTTTTATGACTTGATGCGTCTTGTGAGGACTAGTACAATATATATCTTTAAGGATCAGATCTTATAAAGGATTCGGATGTTGAAATTTAGTTCTAAGCCTGGTGGACTAAGGCCGAAGGAAGAATCTTTAGTCTAATTGTGTATGAACTTTTATGGAGTGAGATGGCATGAGATCACCCATGGGTATGTGTATGGCAAGCTTATATAGTGATTTGATGGTTTGGAATGACTCTTGGCACGTTCGAGGATGAACGTATTTTTAAGTGGGGGAGAATGTAACGACTCCATTGGCCGTTTTGAGTTATAGCATTTTATTTTATGATTTGAGAATTCGGTTGACTTCATATTGTATATTATGACTTGCGTGTATGGTTGGTTTTGATTTTTGAGAAGTTTGGGATTGAATAAATGACCTCAGATTCGTATTTTGATGGTTCCAATAGGTTCACATGATTATTTGTGATCTAGGCGCATGTCCGGATTTGGATTTAGAGTTCTTAGGATGATTTGGCACTTTTGCCCGAAAGTTGACACTTTGAAGGTTGAGGCTATCAGATTCGTATTGTTATTCTAGGACTTGGAATATGTACATTTTGTCATTTAATACTTGTGTGCAAAGTTTGGTTTCATTCCAAGTTGATTTGATATGAATTGGACGCTTGGTTGTGAATATTTGAAGTTCTTGAAATTGAAGGTTTGCATGACGAGTTTTGTAGCTTGATTCTTGGTAATGAATGTTATTTTGACGTTTTGAGCTTACAAGAAAATGCGTATGAGGTTTATATACTTTTTGGTATGCTTGGACGGGCTCCCTGAGGCCTTGGGTGAGATTCGGGGTGGTTTCAGATCACTTTAGATGGTTTGGTATTGCTGGTTTTGGTTCATCGCATTTGGGGTGAGTGGGTCGCAAATGCGACCATCGTATTTACGAGAGTTTTGTTGCTTTTGCAACCTGGTTGAGCTAGGAGGACCTCACATTTGCGACGATATGAGTCGCAATTGCGACTATGTATTTTTGAGGAGTTGGATCGCTTTTGCGAGATTTGGGTGTCGCTTTTGCAATTGGCAGGCTGGGGGACTTTTCATTTGCGAAGTGTTTGGTCGCAATTGCTACATTTGCCGGGTCAGTTGGGTCTCACATTTGCAAGCCCGAGATTACTTTTGCGACTGGTCGCAAATGTGACATATGGATTTAGGTTGTGTATTTCGAGACTTAGTCCCATTTTCTCATATTTTGAGGCCTTAGACTTGGGGATGAAGAATTTTTGAAGAGGATTTTTACATAGGGAAAGAGGGTAAGTAATTTTTACTTGATTTTGATATTATATCTTGTCTCTCCATGGATTATTACACCTAGATTATGTAATTTGGAAGAGAATATTTGGGGGGAGGGGGCGGGGTTGACTATATTTTGGAAAATAAAAATTGGGGATTTGAGGGTCGATTTTGGAATCTAATGACATATTTGGACTCGTGGGGTTATGGATAGTCGGGATCTACCAACTTTATAATTTGGAATTGATTGTTATAGCGTTGTTTGATGTTATTGAGTTGTTTTGGCTAGATTTGAGACGGACCGAGTAGATTTTTAAAGAGAGACTATTTTAGAGGATTGATTTGGGCTTATTGAGGTAAGTGTCTTGCGTAGCTTTGATTGAGGAAATTTTTCCTACTAATTGATGTTATTTTCTACATGCGAGAGTAATGTATATATGAGCAGACGAGCATATATACATGTGCCATGGGTATTCATATTCATGGTAGATTCTAAATTTCTCTATTCCTTATTTGGTTCTATTTTCTACTTGATTCTATGTGTTATTCAATTGATTGGCTACGTGAGCACGATAAACTATACTAGAGCTAATGTGAGGCTAATAATACCTCATTTTGAGCATGATGAACTATTCTTGGGGTCATTGTTACACTTTCTTAGACGTAGTCACATGTATTTTATGAATACACACTCGTACTTGTTATTCTTGTGTTATGTCTTTAATTGAATTATGACTACTTGAGTTTTCTTACCCACGTTAGAGACTATGAAATGACTTTAGATGCTTATTTGGGATGTGATGATCATGTGGGTGACGTATTACAAGTTTGGATCATGACCATATGAACATATAGGCATACATCCTACTTAGGGATCTTCCCTTGTATACATAAACACATCCGTGCATGGTTATTTCTCAGTCCACGTTCATCGTACATGCTTATTTTCCCAATCATATGCATACATCACTGCATATGATTTTCGAATAAGGACAGAGGTGTGGCACGAGGTCATTGATATGCTATTGTGATGATATTGGGGCACGAGGTCTTCGTCGTGTGATTGTGATGATATTGATTTGGCATGAGGTCCTTGTCATGCAGTTGTGATGATATTGTTATTGTTAGGTCATGAGGTCTTTGCCGTGCGCCTATTGTTATGCACGAGGTTGTTGTCGTACATCGTATGGATATGGATCCATCCCTCTAGGGTCGCCCTCTCATGATTCTCTCTTGATGGCGTACTCACGGATTGTACCCATATTCTAATTTGTACTCAAATACTTGTACCTGGATGTATACAATTTAAGTACACAATAATTCTGATTGTACACAACCAACGAAAATCATAAATTAAGTCATAGAAGTATTATGTACTTATAGCCTATTTGGCCAAGCTAGAGAAATCAACTTATTTTGAGAAGTATTTTTTTTAAAAGTGCTTGTAAAAAAGTACTTTTGGAGAGAAACAGTTTGTGTTTGGCTAATCACTCTGAAAAGCACGTTTGAACAATAATTTGTGTTTGACCAAACTTTTCAGAAAGTGCTTTTAAGTATCAAATTATGAATAAGGACATGAATAGATTTACTTAATAGTTTAAATATTATAAGTAAATAAATAATCTTAAAAATTTGTTATTACAGACAATAATTTAATCTTTTTATTTTATTTAAGTAAAATATGAAAATAAAATTTAAAAGTACTTAATTCTTTTAATATAAGTTAAATATATTAAAAAATATTCACTCAGTCACTATATATTAGAAAGCTATCCTAAAAATAATAAGATATTTATACATTAATATCCTAAGTATTAGGTTTAACGGTTATTTTGGTATATACTATATTTTGTTAAGGGTATTTTTGGTAAGAAGAAAAGTCAAAACTGCTTCTGCTTTTGGGAAGAAGCTACTTTTTTCTGCTTCTTCCCAAAAATACTTTTTTCCCAAAAAACGATTTTGGCCAAACACGTCAAGTTAGGGAAAAAGTGCTTTTGAGAAAAAAAAAAAGCACTTTTGGCCTCTTGAGAAGCTTGGCCAGACAGGCTATTAGATTCTGATTTTCGTTGTTCTTTGACTCTCATTGATTCTTATCTGTATTATACATGTTATAAAACTACACAAGTTATATTAAGTGAGTATCTTTTGACTTAAAAACCTCGTCCCTATTTCACCGAGATTAGTCAAGATACTTACTGAGTACATGTGGTCGGTTGTACTCATACTAGACTTCTGCACCTTGCGTACTGATGCCGTCCAAATCCACTCCTCAAAGAGTAAGCGAACACGGTCACATGCAATATAATATACCCAACTATGAGTCGGGGTCGAATCCCACAGAGAACAATATGTAGGCTATTAGGCAACTAAGAGAATGATCGCTTATTATGCTAAGCCAAAAACTAATAAAGGTTTTTGAAAAAATATTTATGTCCAAATGGAAAAATGTAAACTAATCTAGAAAGCAAGTAAAATGATCAACGGCTACAATTATAGATACATAGGGAATTACACTCAAGTAACGATCCAATATATTTTATAATTTTACAAATATGAGCGAGTTTATGTTAACTAGACTCGGATAATAATTCTTTATTAGCTTCTTCCGAAGACTAACAAAACTCCCTAATTGAATTATACCTAAAACAATTAGGATGATTAAGTTCACCCGATGTGGCTATAAGTAGTTTAATCCTATTCCCAGGTAGAATCTATAAAGTGAGGGTTAACGCCTCAAGTTCTTATTAATTAATCATTCCCAACCCCAAGTTATCCTCTTCAAGAATAATTCGAAGTTAATGGGCGAGTCCTAGGGTTAGCTAATCCCTTTGGAAATATTAAAGAATAAGAATAATTAAAGAAACAATTAACTAACTTCATAATTAATAAAAATTATTCAATACATAATCCCAACAAGATATTTAATCCAGACTTTAAATATGAATATTCCCATAAACAAGATTCAAGTATTGAAACAAATACTACACACTTAGATATTCAATACAAAGAAAGAAAATGAAGAAATGAGTAGAAATGGGTAAGAAATTTTCATCCAAAATCTTCAAGTTCCAAATGTGTGTGCAAGAACCCTAGCTCCAAGCTTGTAATTTTGTTTAAGGATATGCCAAAGACAACCAAAGATATGTTTCTAATAAGCTAGACCGTGTATTTGTGGGTTTGGGATAGAGAATATATGAAATGTTCAAGTTGTCCAGGTTTGATGCCCGTTGGCTGCAAGTGCGGTTCCGCAGATGCGGACAAATGCTCGCGGGTGCGAAGTTTTGTGAAAAATTGGCCTTCAGCAGAAGCGGAATCGCAGGTGCGCAGATGCGCCTCCGCAGATGCGATCCTAGTGTATTATATCCTCTTCCGCATATGTAGACTCGTTCTCGCAACTGCAAGTTCACAGAAGCGGTAATTATATCCCAGGTGCGAGATCACTGGAAGCAATTTTGCAATTCTTCAACTAGTTTTGCTCAATTCCATTTCATTTGATCTCAACTCTCTTCAGACTTCTTTCATCTGAAAATCTAGCAATGCACTCTATAAATTACCTCATCTTATAATTAACAGATACCAAAACTAAGAAAAGAGACTAAAATAGGTGGTGAATTCACCACTCATCACGTGCAGATCCTGGAGCTGAGTAGTTGTGAAAGACGAAGCTTTGCATTGAAGACGTACCAGCGCTCCAGATTCAGGCCACCTTTTGTTCATGGTAGTTTATGACTTCATTTCTGTTTATGTACACTTCAAACAATTGATGTATTTATTCTTCATCCAGTCTTGTAAATCTAAATCATAGTGGCCCATGACTTGTACTACCGGTCTTTGGGATAGTTTTATTGAATTCTCTTTCGGTCTTTATTATTAATATTGATAATTTCTCATTATAGTTGTAACTTATATTTCCTGGCTTACCTAGCGGGCTAGGTTATATGCCATCATGACTTGGTGGCTTTTTGGGTCATGACACCTTTAGATGATCATTTTATTATTTTTCATGTTTACTTTTATTATTTCTCTCATTATTTATCCTTTTATTTTCTTGTCACGACCCAATTGGAGGGTCATGACTAGCACCCGGGCCATACTTGCCGAGCACCAACGT
>AWOL01S0053110.1:0-16050 GCA_000715115.1 Nicotiana otophora
TTACTGGCTTTTGCTCTTCATTATTATATTTTATTGAATTAATTTAATCCATATATCTATAAACCACGTTATAAATTTATCGGTATCGTTTTACGGGTAAATAATAGAACTTTGAATTTTTTTATATTCTTTAACCAATATTAAAGATGAAGACTTTTAGAATCACAATCACGGAAGGGGCACAATTTAGACGTCATTGATGCTGATTTCACCGACAGCAAGTGAGAGCATTTGATCAAGCTATTCTAAGCTAGAGTTTAGATATAGATTTCATTAAAATTTTAAAAAAAGAGTTCTTGAAATTATGTTTGAAAAATAATTTTTGATAGTTAAAGTTATGTTTGAACATGCATTTTATTTGAAAAAAAGTTAAAGTTTTGTAAGTGGAAGAAACATTTTCACCAAAAAATTACCCTAAACAAGTTTTTGGGAACTTGANGGGACAATTTTTAAAAAATATAATAGTAATATTTTGGCCCAAAACCAGCTATTGAGCTGGTTTTGGGATTTGAGATTTGGGATTTTGCAAAAATGTAGGCAAAATCTATGGCCAAACATGTATTTGCCAAATAAAATCCAAATTTATTTTGGCAAAATTTATGGCCAAACGAGTCCTAAGATTCTGACATTGTTCGTGTTTATGAAGAGATGAAGTCAAAGCATAGGTTTGTCTTCTCTTCAATTAATCTTATTTTACTGGCTTTTGCTCTTCATTATTATATTTTATTGAATTAATTTAATCCATATATCTATAAACCACATTATAAATTTATCGATGTCGTTTTACGGGTAAATAATATAACTTTGAATTTTTTTATATTCTTTAACCAATATTAAAGATGAAGACTTTTAGAATCACAATCACGGAAGGGGCACAATTTAGACGTCATTGATGCTGATTTCACCGACAGCAAGTGAGAGCATTTGATCAAGCTATTCTAAGCTAGAGTTTAGACATAGATTTCATTAAAATTTAAAAAAAAGAGTTCTTGAAATTATGTTGAAAAATAATTTTTGATAGTTAAAGTTATGTTTGAACATGTATTTTATTTGAAGAAAAGTTGAAGTTTTGTAGGTGGAAGAAACATTTTCACCAAAAAATTACCCTAAACAAGTTTTTGGGAACTTGAAAATTTTTGAATTGTTTTTTCAAAATTATATTTCATAAACAAATAATGTTTTCAAATTTTTTTTGACAAAAATGATGAAAACATCTATGGTCAAACGGGAGATAAGTTTTCAGCTTATTATCCTCTTGCTTGGTTGTGTATAAATAAGGGATTTAACTTTTTTCAAAATTATGCGTTTTGGGGGAGAATAATGGGTGGATGGGATCTGTGAAGAAGATAATTCATAGAGAGAGTTAGAGGTTAGAAACCTCGACGTAAATGGGCACTCTCGATGACAAAATTAAACAATTTCAACCGATAAATATTTCTTAACTATTAACTATTGTTTGGTTTCTTCGAAGATTCAATGTGCCGAGATTTAAAGAAAAAATTTAGATATGAAGTTTGAATATCTAAGATGCATTCTTTTTGAGCTTAAGTCGAGCTCCTCTTTGTTAGTCAATATGTATTTTTGTAAATAATGAAACAATAAACTTTCTGAAATAGGAAAAACAGAAACAGAAAGTTAGCAAGAACAGAATGTCGAAATAATTTCTGAAAAAATAATTTCGGAATAAATCGAGCCCACTGAATGCACAGTGTGTCCTTAAGGAAATTATTCCCCTCAAGTACCCGAGGTGCAGGAATATTATCCTCCTAGGATAGAACGATTTAACTCACCGGAGTGTTGGTACCAAAAACGCCGATGTAACAGCAAGCCACTCGAAGGCTGTAAAACACACTGAAGATTCTGTGCAGAAGAAAAAGAAGAGCAAAAAATTTCGTAAGGAAACATTCTGAGATTCAAAGCATATTTATAGACTTTTTGGCACTGTTTCTGAAAAGGTTTGCAACCTTTCAGAAACGCCATGGCTGTTGTAACAGGCTATTTGAAATATTGCGGGAAAACGAATTTAAAATAATCCAGGAAAGAAAACGGATCGGGCCGCGTCGAGGGTCCTGGGTTATTTCGGATTAAATTTTCGTTAATTAATTAATTAAATAATTGAAAGAAATTTTCTCCAAAAAGATTAATCAATCGAAGCCGAAGCCGAAGCCGAAGCCGAAGCCGAGCCGAGCGAGCGACGACGACGACGACGGCGCGAGGCTTACTTTCTTTCCAACTCATTTAACACCAAGAGAAGTGCTTTCTCAATATAAGCACATTCACTTTTCTTTCCACCACCAATGAGGGACACTTTGCTCTTTCCAAAGCAAAAGAGAGTTCACTTTCCCTCCACTTTCTTCCCTCCATTTCCCATTCACTAATCTTTAATCCCAACAATCCCCCACATGAATGGGGAATGGCTATAAGACAAAGGAATGCACGGACGAGTGTGTGTTTTACATGCAAGGATTAATTGCATCTGGATAAGTAGGTTTCCCTTTGAACTTTCCGTAGTGAACTTATATCGTATATACTCGGTCAATCGATAGATTTGATATCTTTGAACCGTCGAGCTTTGTTATATACGTAGACAACATAAGTCACATAATCAACCCTTAACCATCTATAGTTATCACGGTTATGTTCGTTTCAGCCATGAACACCACCTGGTTTCATGAGTGCTTAGAGAATGGGCCTTTACTTTCATTCTCCTTGAAGCGGCTTACACTTCACACTCACATGGGTGATTTCTAAATGTGTAATCCTATAGACACATTATCTGGTCATATCCTGCCATACTTAGCAAATTATTAAAAAGCTTTAAGCTTTATTGACTTATCAAAAAGCCTTAATGCTTTACCTCGATTTCTGAACATTATCTTCATCATGAAAATGGGTTGAGTTATTTGACAATGTTGAACCGTCATTCATAACTTTGTTTGATCTCTTTGAACCTAGCTCTTGGGATCTCTAGTCTGCTAGGTAGAGTTACCACCATGATGACTTGTCCTAGGCCTTAACCCCATTACCTTTGATGATCTTTCAACTGCCTCTCTAGATAGGCCTTTTGTAAGTGGATCCGATACGTTATCTCTTGACTTTATGTAGTCAATAATGATAACACCACTAGAGAGTAGTTGTCTAATGGTATTCTGTCTCCGTCGTATATGACGAGATTTTTCGTTATACATAATACTCCCTGCCCTGCCTATTGTCGATTGACTATCACAACGTATACATATTGGTGCCAAAGGTCTGGACTAAAATGGAATATCTTCCAAGAAATTTCGGAGCCATTCAACTTCTTCACCGACCTTATCTAAAGCTATGAATTCAGATTCCATTGTAGAGCGGGCGATATATGTTTGTTTGGATGATTTTCAAGACACTGCTCCACCCCCAATCGTGAAAACATATCCACTCGTGGATTTAACTTCAGATGATCCGGTAATCCAATTTGCATCACTATATCCCTCGATCACGAAGGGATATTTGTTATAATGCAAAGCATAATTTTGGGTATGTTTTAGATACCCCAAAACCTGTTTCATTGCCATCCAATGTATTTGATTGGGATTACTTGTAAACCAACTCAGTTTACAAATAGCACATGCTATATCTGGTCGCGTACAATTCATGATATACATCAAACTTTCCAATAATCTTGCATAGTCCAGTTGTGAGTCACTTTCACCTTCATTTTTTTGAAGTGCATAACTCATGTCAATTGGAGTCTTGGCAATTTTGAAATCCAATTACTTGAACTTGTCAAGTACCTTTTCAATGTAGTGAGACTGTGATAATGCTAGACCTTGTGGAGTCTTGTGAATTCTGAGTCCTAAGATCACATCAACAACTCCTAAGTCTTTCATGTCAAATTTGCTAGCCAACATGCGCTTAGTAGCATTTATATCTGTCATATTTTTGCTCATTAATAACATATCATCAACATATAAACAAACAATGACTTCATGTCCAGGAGTATTTTTAATGTAAACACATTTGTCACACTCGTTGATTTAAAAGCCACCTGACAACATTGTTTGGTCAAATTTGGCATGCCATTATTTGGGTGCTTGTTTAAGTCTATAAAGTGACTTAATAAGTTTGCACACTTTCTTTTCTTTACCCGGAACCACAAAACCCTCAGGTTGTTCCATGTAAATCTCTTCCTCTAATTTTTCATTTAAGAAAGCTGTTTTAACATCCATTTGATGGATTTCAAGACCATACACGGCTGCCAGTGCCACTAATACCCTAATAGATGTTATCCATGTTACTGGCGAGTAAGTGTCAAAGTAATCAAGACCTTCCTTTTGTCTATAACCTTTGAAAACAAGTCTTGTCTTATATTTGTCAATAGTACCATCAGCTTTCATTTTCCGTTTAAAGATCCATTTCGAACCTAAAGGCTTATTTCCTGGAGGAAGGTTAACCAATTCCCATGTATGGTTATCTAAAATTGATTGAATCTCACTATTGACTGACTCTTTCCAAAATGCTGAATCAGAAAATGACATAGCTGCTTTAAAAGTTTGAGGCTCATTTTCAAGCAAGAATGTCACAAAATCTGGTCCAAAGAAAGTAGATGTTCTTTGACGTTTGCTACGCCTTGGATCTTCTTCACTTGGAATATTTTCCTTTGGTTCTTCCCGTAGTCGTTTAGGTCTTTCACTTAACGACTCGCATTCAGTTTTATACGGATAGAAACTTTCAAACAATTCATCATTATATGATTCAATTACCATATTAACATGAATTTCAGGATTATTAGTTTTAGAACCAAAAATCGACATGCTTTACTGTTTGTAGCATGTCCAATGAAAACGCAATCCACGGTTTTTTGTTTGATTTTTACCCTTTTGTGTAAAGGTACTTGTACCTTTGCTAAACACCTCCACACTTTGAAATATTTCAAGTTGAATCTTCTTCCTTTCCATTTTTCATATGGAATTGATTGCGTTTTGCTATGGGGTACTCTGTTGAGTATTCGGTTAGCTGTAAGGATAGCTTCCCCTGCACAAACTCTGCGGTAATCCGGAACTTATTAATAAAGAATTCATTATTTTCTTTAATGTACGATTTTTCTTTTCCGCAATTCCATTGGATTGAGGTGTGTAGGTGGTAGTAGTTTGATGGATAATTCCATATTCCGAACATATTTCTGTAAACGGAGATTCATATTCTCCACCCCTATCACTTCTAGTATTCAATTGATTCTCCACTTCATTCTTGTATTGCATAAATGCTTCAATTACTTCATCCTTACTATTAAGCAAATAAACATAACAATATCGAGTGCAATCGTCAATAAAAGTAATAAAATACTTTTTCCACCTCGAGATGGTGTCGACTTCATATCACAAATGTAAGTATAAATTAAGTCTAAAGGATTTGAATTCCTTTCAACAGACTTATAAGGATGTTTTACAAACATAGATTCAACACATATTTTATATTTTGATTTATTACAATAGAATTTAGGCAATACTTCTAAATTAATTAACTTCCGCAAGGTTTTATAATTGACATGTCCTAATCGAATATGCCATAAATTATTTGACTCCAATAAATAAGAAGAACCTGAAATTTTATTCATACTGTCAACAACCATTACATTGAGTTTGAAAAGGCCCTCTGTGAGGTAGCCCTTTCCAACATACATTTTATTATTTCTTACAATAACTTTGTCAGAAACAAATACACATTTGAATCCATTCTTAACAAGGAAAGAAGTAGAAACTAAGTTCTTCCTAATAGTAGGAATATGAAGAATGTTGTTGAGCGTTAACACCTTGCCCGAAGTCATCTTCAGGAATATCTTCCCATAACTTTCAATCTTGGCTGTTGCAGTATTTCCCATGGAAAGCTCTTCTTCGGGACCAGCAGTAGAGTAAGTCACAAATGCTTCTTTGACAGCACAAACATGTCGAGTGACTCCAAAGTCAATCCACCACTCCTTCGAATTTTCAACTAGGCTGCATTCCGAAAGCATTACACACAGATCATCAATGTCATCATTCTTCTCCATTATGTTGGCCTGTCCCTTCTTATCCTTTTTCAGGAGACGACAATCAAGGGCTTTGTGACCAGCTTTTCCATAATTGTAGCTCCTTAGTCTGTCCAGAATACCTCTTTCTCTTCTTAATTTTTTGGAGCAGTCTCCTCAACGATATTAGCTCCCATGATCATTGAATTTTTACGAGACTTCTTCTCGGCTGTTTTGTTGTCTTCCTCAATCTTGAGACGAATCACAAGATCTTTCAACTTCATTTCTTTGTGCTTGTGCTTAGATAATTTTTGAAATCTCTCCACAAAGGAGGTAATTTTTGAATCATTGTAGCCACTTGAAATGCTTCATTCACGACCATACCTTCAGTAATAAGGTCGTGAAAATAATTTGAAGTTCTTGAACTTGGGTTCCAATGGTTTTGCTGTCTATCATTTTATAGTCTAGAAACTTAGCAACCACAAACTTCTTCAAGCATGCATCTTCCGTCTTGTACTTCTTCTCAAGTGTGTCCCATAATTCTTTCGAAGTTTTTACAGCACTGTAGACATTGTACAAGTCATCCTCCAAAGCACTTAGGATGTAGCCTTTGCAAAGAAAGTCTGCCTGTTTCCACGCCTGAAAAATCATAAACTTCTCATTATCCGGCATGTCGGCGGTAGGCACTGGAGGGTCTTCGCTGGTGAACTTCTGCATACCAAGTGTGGTAAGCCAGAAAAACACCCTTTGCTGCCATCCTTTGAAGTTGGCTGTAGAAAATTTCCTTAAAATTGTTATTCAATATATATTTCTGTAAATAATGAAACAATAAACTTTCCGAAACATGAAAAAGAGAAACAGAAAGTTAGCAAGAACAGAATGTCGAAATAATTTCTAAAAAAATAATTTCAGAATAAATCGAGCCCACTGAATGCACAGTGTGTCCTTAAGGAAATTATTCTCCTCAAGTACTCGAGGTGCTGGAATATTATCCTCCCAGGATAAAACGATTTAACTTATCGGAGTGTTGGTACCAAGAACGTCAATGTAACAGCGAGCCACTCGAAGGCTATAAAACACACTGAAGATTCTGTGCAGAAGAAGAAGAAGAAGAAGAAGAAGAAGAAGAAGAAGAAGAAGAAAATTTCGTAAGGAAAGATTCTGGGATTCAAAGCATATTTATAGACTTTCTGGCATTGTTTCTGAAAAGGTTTGCAACCTTAGAAACAACCATGGTTGTTGGAACATGCTATTTGAAATATTGCGAGAAAATAAATTTAAAATAATTCGGGAAAGAAAACGGACCGGACCGGATCGCGTCGCGGGTCCTGGGTTATTTCGGGTTAATTTTTGTTAATTAATTATATAATTGAAAGTAATGTTATCCAGAAAGATTAATAATACGAAGCTGAAGCCGAGCGAGCGACGACGACGACGACGTGAGACTTACTTTCTTTCCAACTCATTTAATACCAAGAGAATGCTTTCTCAATATAAGCACATTCACTTTTCTTTCCACCACCAATGAGGGACACTTTGCTCTTTTCAAAGCAAAAGGGAGCTCACTTTCCCTCCATTTTCTACCTTCTATTTTCCATTCACCAATCTTTAATCCCAACACTCTTTACTGTGATTGATTGTAAACTTGGAAAATAGAAGTCCACCAATGAAGGTCGTCCGAAGCTTCGATTTCAAAAATTTAGTTTTACGAGTTTGTTAGTTACTTGAATTGGGTGTTGTTCCAACCGATTAAAAATATTAAGAAGAGTTCAAAATTTAAATTTGGAGTGATTTGAATTAAATTTCAGAAGAGGAGCAAGGAAGAAGACGAAGTTAGTTTTTGCATAATAGTGTATATGGATGTATAAACACCACTTATACACTTTTATACATAAATATACATAATATACTGCCTTGTGTAAAAGTATAATTTTTATTCAAAACCAGTCCAAATCTCCATTAAATGACTTCAAACTTTATAAACAACCTCGTTAGACTATTTCTAACAAATTTAGACAATACCCACCCTAAATTTCTCACTAAATCACATTTAAAATTTAAATCTATTTATTTAAGCTTGTTTAATAATGATGGATTACCGTATAAATATAATTTCACCACCCAAATGAATTTATTTTATTAAACTAACGTTTGAGTCACAATTATTGAATTGAAAATTAGGTTAGAAGCTTGAGCTTTATAAAAAAAATGGATAGCGATTTCGAAAATCGATTTTCAGTTGGATGTTGAATCTTGACATGTTATTTTTGGACTATAACTTTGCAAAATTATATATAGGCCACCTAGTTGTAATGTATGTCTATGAATTGTACTTATATGTAATTTTCTCTTGAAAAAAGGGTAAAAAAAAACTAAGTAATATAAAGTGACTTAAATTAAGGAGAGTGAGATAGGCTATTTGAGTATTCTATATCGCAACCTAACGTGAAAAAAAAAAGATGATGACAATGATGCATTGTTATGAGTAAATAATCATATGTTACGTTCAATGAATATTTCTTTTTTTTTTCTTTTATAAAAAAAGAAGGAAATATGATATGTAAAATAAATACGGGACCGGGACCGTCACAAGAAAATCAAGAGATTTTGATCAATATTGACTTGAATTTTGGGTGATCTCTAGATTTAAACGCGTCAAATTACTATTTGAATGGCCATGAGTCCTGACAAATGAGTCATTATAGTCTAGTAATATCGATAGAATTGTTTTCGCATGATAAGCGTGGATCGAATTCGATTATTACTGTTCCTCTTTCCCTCCGCATATCCTTCCTCATTTAATAGGTGTGGCAGGAGAAGCATCAGATTACATGTGTGCGTATTTGCATAATCATGTGTACTAGTGGTCAATGACTAAAGAGTAAAATTATTTAAAACTTTTAACAAAAGACTGATCTAGTGTTTGGACTAAAGAGTAAAAATATTTAAAACTTCTCACAAAAGACTGATTGTGTTTGGATTTTGTTTCTTCATTGATCTTATCATTACCGTAAATGACTTAAATCCAAATCAATCAGTTAAAGAAGGGGATACATAGATTCTCCCTCCGTTTCAAATTAGATGAGTTACTTTTTTTTTTAGTCTGTTCCAAAATAAATGACACATTTCTAAATTTGAAAATAATTCAACTTTAAACTCTTTATTTTACCCTTAATGAGAAACTTTTATAACTACATAAATGTCATGGTCCCACAAAGCTTTTACTCCTTAAGCTTTTAAGACTACAAGTTTTAAAAGTCTTCTTCTTTTTTCTTAAACTCCGTACCGAGTCAAACTACCTCATCTAAATTAAAACGGAGGGAGTACATTTTTTAGCTTCAATGTTTCTTCATTGTCTTTTGGTAAACTAGTATATTTTAGTATTTGGTTTGTTATGTAATGTAACCTATGTTATTAGATTTTAGTAAATGTTTGTGCGTTTCAATTTGGATATGTATTCAATTCATCAATTTATGGGCCATATTTTCTTAGGCATGCGGTTGTGGAGGAACTAGCGGAATTGGGTGCGACAGCGTACACTTGTTCACGGAATGAAGCAGGAACTAACGGAACTTGTGAGTTCTATAACCCCAATTCTTCTAGTTGTTAGGTTTGCTCTAACTCTTTTTAACATATTTGAAGTTTTCTTGTTACTATAAGGAATAATAAAATATTTACTATAATCGGTTTTACTTTTCCTAAAAGAAAAATATAGATCTCCTCCATATTTGACAGATCCCTTCATTGTAGGAAAAAATTCTGAACCTATATAAATTGATGATCCCTCCTTCGCACAAAGAAAACAATAACATCCACGATATAGTCATTAAAATAGTCTTATTTAGGGGGAAGAATTTATGATCTCGATAATTGTTTTTTCCTTTTATATTAATAGATTGATTAAGTGAATTGACCAAAATCATATTATACCTCTCTTAGTATAATTTTTTTATCGCCTAATTTATCATCTCCAAGGTTTACGTTGTTAGCTTCCGCATGACTCCTTGTTATTTCGATCGCAACACTATTAATCCCTTGTTAATCAATTATTTGCCAAATGGTATCTATATGCTAACAATAAATTACATATAAAATTAACATGTACCCCATCTGTCTCATACTAAGCATAGAGTTTAACCAACAATGAAAGACTTTTGAAACTTGTAGTCTAAAATAATTCATAGACATTTGTGTGGCTATTGATCACGTCCAACTATGTCTCCTAAAAGGTCTAGCGGTCGTTGCAAATATAATATAGCTTATGAGCCTGGAGTCGAATCCTGCAGGAAATAAACTTCCAGAAGTATCAAATAATGAATATAAATTTTCATTATTCCTTTTGTCATTTTCCTCTTTCTCAAATCTTTTTCGCCCCCTTTTCCATCTTCCAACTCCCATCATTTCAAAGAACCCCATATCCCATTCTGAAGCAAATCAATCTTCATCACGGCCGAGCAATGTCTCAACTTTTGCTGCTCCTATAGTTGAAGGTTTCAAGCTCATTTTTCTTCCGTTGATCCATTAGAGGAAATCCCATTGGCTTCCCAAGAGAAGGGAAAAAAAGTTTAAACTTCCCACAAGGGTTAGGAAAGGAAGGCACAACTCTAAGCCATCATTCCTCGACATCCTTCCCAAGAACCTTTATTTGAGATGGATATGAAGATGTGGAGAAAAGTTTCAGAGCAATATGTGATGTCCATAAACATCATTGATTCCCTGGTATGCGAATATCATTTCCCTCTTATTCCCATGAATTCCATTGGGGTGGCCATGTGGTTGTTCACATCCCTCAAGAACATGAGAGGATTAACAGCCACCGGGAAGGCTTTTTATCTGTATATATTTACCCCTTTACCCTTAGTTCCAGCCCCCTCTTGATCCCATAGTCCTAGATTTTTGCCGTCATTTCGACATTTGTCTTGGCCAGGTCGGCCTGAATATTTGGAGGCTAGTGGTGTGTTTTCGTTATTTGGCTAGACCGGCCGAGGTCAATTTTTCCCTTCAACATCTTCTTAATTTGTATGTTCCAAATCCGTTTAGGGGAATCCTGGTCTCGGTCATCTGTCGTGGCATAAGGACTTTTGAAAAGGCTAAAGATGATCACGATAGAGGTTGGTTTGATCGATTCGTAGTTCCCACGTAGGAACAAGTGTCTCTGGAAGATGGACCGGTCTCGTAGAGATGGAATCATGACCATAATGATAGCTCTTTTAATTTTGAAAATGACCTTAATATCTGTTTCCTTATCTTATAATTTTTGTGCTGCAGCTATTTTGTCGGCCCCAATAGAAGTGCTCGGTATTGAGGAATGGGTCGAAAAAGTTTTGTCCTCCTCTTTGATACTTAAAAGTACTTGGAGGCACATCTCCGAAGTTTCACGATAGAGAGCAAAGGACCATGGTAAGTCTTTGTGAGTTTCTTTTTCCTTCTTATCTTTCACCATTGTGATGCTTCTCTCTCTGTTTGTAGGCATTGCTCTGAGGAAGGTGTCCCCACAAGTGTTAATTGACCTCTCTATCTCTATTGATTTCGTTCAAGAGAGAATCAATCACTTGTCTACTTTGAAGCGAAAAGTAACGTTTTTGCCTCTTGTTCTGGTGAGTAATGCCTTGGTCTTTCCCGAAAGGGGACAACCTCCGACTTCCAGATAGGTCCCAACGGTATTCTTGGGGGCCCTCGAGTTCATATTTGAACATGACTTCCCTAAGGCGATATTCCTATACTAGTTAAGGATTATTAGGTGGAGTCCCCGAGAGACGAGCATCCTCTCTCGATCACGGAAAAGGTGCGGCCAAAGATGGTCCCGACGAGGTTCCTCCATTTTCTCTTATGCCCTCACTGAATTCCCAAACTCCGTACCTTTTCACGGTTGGATCTTCGACCCGTACCGGTACTTGCAATATAACCATCACAGTTCTGGATGGGGTTAACCTTCTTGATTGTGCAGAAGGAAGCATGACATGATTGAAAGGAAATGATTGGTCCTTTGGAAAGGGGAAGCTTGAACAATCGATCAGGCACCGACATGGTAGGCGATATTCTCCATTGCACTCTCCAGGTAAAATTCTTCGTAATTTATTCTCTGTTCGTAATGTGGACATCATGTCATGATCTTTTATTATTTCATTTTTATCAGGCCAACTTGGTTTCCACCCAGATTCAGTACAAGTCCGAGCAGACTGAGGCGGATTTGACAAAGAGCATCAAGAGTTGGGAATCAAAATTCAAGGATGTGCATGCGGACAAAGAGAGTTATCGGTTCCTAAAGATGTGGTCCAAGGACGAGCTATAACCACTGAGAAAGGAACGCGAGGTGTAGGACCTAAGTTATTCGATGATGATTGAACACTTGGAGGCTGATCTTAATGATAAGGAGGCGCATGCAAGAAATGTGGCTGATGAGCGTACAGTTAGCATATGACCTTGCCCGAGCCCAAGTGCGTGCATCTCACCTTGAGCATGTACTTGATTCGTGGAAGGAATTTACTGGTGTCCTTCGAGGCGAGGTGGAGAGGATAAAGAATGATAGGGGAAGAGTGATCCACGATCATGACAAGGCGGCCTTGCAATTGAAGCTTGCTCAGAATGTTATCTTCCTGAAAATCAAGTTATCATTGTTGAGGAGCGCCAAAGCGAGGATTCTGAATTTGGAGGAGGAGATCAAGAAGTTAGAGAAGGCAGTGCCCGAAGCACGATAGACTTTGGGCTCCGACTTTCGTGCTTCGGAGGGTGAGAAGTCCCCGAGTTTTCCAGAGGGAGGCGCATAGGGACGATCTGCCGAGTCAATCCCCGGTTGATCAACTCTTCGAGCTGAATTGCCCCCTTCACTCTCGGCGAGGATCTAGTGAAGACTTTGTGATGAACCAAACTCTGTTGTTTTTGGGGAATGTTATTCCCTTAATGAACATTTATTAATTATTTTCCTTTCATGTTTTTATGTGATTTTTCTTTTTGCCTATTGGAGGCACGAGCTCAATTTCCTTTTGATGTACTGTAATGGAACTTCCAATATCAATAAGAAAGTACCTTTATCCTTTGCATTCCTTTATGTAATTTTAGTATTTTTGGAGCATCGCTTTGGGACACCCTCATGTTGGATTTGGGTAATTGATATCAGGAACCGTTCCCAATAATTGACGGCCTCGAGACCAACATTTGTCCTGTCTCCGGAAGGTTCTTCAATTCATGCAAGTGTCGCGGGAGATTTATTCAACTTTCTTTCATGGTAGTAGTTTAACATATAAGGAATGTCTTTTTTATTAGGGAGACATGCCTTTTTTGACGAGCATTTAATGCCTGAGGCATTAAATGTATCGAAAGGTCACATCCATTTAATGCCTGAGGGATATGGCCATATCCCATGGCGAATCAGTGTCTGCATCACTTCTCGAGGAAATGATGGCTGTTACATATAAGTGAGGAGAGTAGTGAACCAAAACTCACTTTTAACTTAGTTCATGCCTCTCTATCTCCTTCTATCCTCATCTCTTCTTAAGCCTCTGCTTACTCTTGAGAGAGAATTCTTCAGCAAAATTTCTTGCCCATTCATTATCTTCAATGCACTATTGATGGATTCCCAAGACCGTACCCCTTCAATGGAGAGACCTTCATCTTCTCCTGCCATATCTACTCCTGAGAACACCCCTACAACTACCGCTACAGGTGTGACCACAGTTGAGGTGACCGTCACTGTCGACGAAGAAAAGGAGGAGCAAAAAGGTCGATATGGCCGATCAATCACAACGGAAAGTTTCGCATATAGTGCCGAAAGGGTTGAGGAATAATGATTTCAATGTTAGGGAGAACACGGAAATGCATGTCTCCATGTACCATATTCCCTCTCTTGTAACAAATCAGATCCTCTTCATTGTTTGAAAGGACTACGGGTGGAAGAGCAGGATAAACCTTTTCCTCGGACTCCCTTGAGGGGAGGAAAGGATTAAGAGTCACCGTCCAGGGGAATCGTTCATCAGTACATATCCCTTCTTGATGGGCTTTCCCCTGCCGGTGGACAAGATCGTGGCAAAGTTTTGCATCAACTACCGGCTGTGCCTGGCACAAATAGGCCTTCATATATGAAGGCTCGTGATGGGCCTTCAGGATTTAGCTTCCAAGGTCGATGTCCCCTTCACTTTATATAATTTACTTCATCTATATTCTCCCAAGGTCTACCGAGGGGGAGCGATAAACATGACGTAATGGCGTTCGAAATCCCTCATCTTAGACAATGGGGATGACTTCAATAAGAGGCAGTGCAAATGACACATCATCATTCAAACCAAGTTCCTTTGGCCGGATACCACGATCCAGTTTTCAAAAAAATGTAACTTTTCTCGTAAGTCATTCTGCCTTTTTTGATTTTCTAGATTGACCTAGAGAGGAAGAGTTTTTAACTCGTTACATTATTTAGCTGATGCGGTGTAAGTGAAATCGGTCCTGTACTTAGAGGATTGGGTGTCCATGATCCTGAGAGTGTCCACTAATGTTCGAGGACATGGAAGAACATCTCGGCCGAACTAGGAGGTATGAGCGAAGTATCACAGTGAGATTTTCTTTAGATTCTACATCTTCATTTTTCTTCTTCAGCCTTGTTTCTTCTAACATACACAGATTCACATAGGTGTGGGTGTTGAGAAAAGTTCAAAGCCTCGGGCTGGTTCCGTGGAGGAGGCGTCTCAACTAATTCGAGTGCTGATTCCTACCATTCTGGAGAAGGCTCCTTCGAAACTATCCTCATCTAGTTCTTCAAATAAAAAGTGTATTTTCAAGAAGAAGTCGCAGCCTTCTATGCTAGAAGAGTCTTGATCCCTTCCCCTGATTACGTAGTGCGGCACCACTAGAGGGTCCACATATATTGACCCCATCCAGGCTGACTCTGGAGAGGAAATGCTTTTTCTTTCATCTATGGGGGTTATCTCGAAGGGAGGTTTAGCGGTTGAGGTTGTGGCAAACATAACTTTGGATGAAGATCTGTCGATATGGCGAGTTGTTTCATTTAAAGGGAAAGCTTTGGTCCCCCAAAGTGAGCGAGAGGTTTTGCTTACCTAGGCTATCCCTTCCATCGAGATGCGAGTTCTCGAAAAGGTGCCAATAAGGCGTTTGCGTCGGCCCATGATGACCCCCCGCTCCCCTAGTGGAACTGTAGATTATCGTCTTATCAAATTTTTGGTTCCGAGTAGGATCAAAACATTTAAGGAGCCCAGGCATGTGGCTGTTCATCTCCCCTAGTTGGCGAGTCTCCATGTCTGGAAACACATAGAGTCCATGAGCGTTGATTCCTTAATGACTGAAATGGCTTTTAAAAACTACAAGGGTAAGTCTTTTTAAGGTAACCCTTCTCTGTTAGTCTTTGCCGATTATTGACACAACTCATTTATTTTTCCAGCTTGCAGTGATTACTTCGGCGTTTCGAATAGGGTGCAAGTGGACGCCGTCGGGGCCAAGGATGTCACGAACCAAGCTGGAGGGCCATGACTGGCACCCGGGCCATACTTGCCGAGCACCGATGTACATTTTATGTAACCTATCTTATTATTTGTAAGGGTCGACGAGGTAAACATATATGGTAGACATGAATCATAAACAACCAACAATGATAGATAACAACATGAATATATATAACATAGGCTGACAAGGCTGTCAGAAAGCTATATACAACAAAAATCAGCCGACCAGGCTATCCAAAACTATACTTGAGATGACACCTATCTATGAGCCTCTAAAGGAACATAAGTGATGTAACATTGCCGGAACATGACCACGACATAACCATAATATCTATAAAAAATGCGTACCAAGACCACAACAAGTTCGGAGAAGGGATCTCGCCAATAACCGTTGAACAGGGCAGCCTACTGTGGTGGGGGATCTTCGTCTACCTTTCTATCAGGACTTGCATCATAACATGCAGCATCCACAAATAAAAGAGACGTCAGTATGAATAAAGTATTGAGTATATAAGGCATGAAAGAATAAATAAGAACAATAATGTAAAAAGGGGTAGAGAATATACAACCTGTAACATCTGAGTGCCTCTGAGGGCGACTGACATAAAACGCACGATA
>AWOL01S0053110.1:16796-33343 GCA_000715115.1 Nicotiana otophora
ATATATATATATATAATGTGCTGGAGTCATGGAATCACGTTCTAAAATTTTCGGAGTGATGTAAGGTCGGTAAACTCAGTATATGTTATTAGAGCTAAATCTTCATCATGAATCTTATAGGAATCAAGAAATACCAACAATATTTGATACATAAGAATAAGTGAAGCAACATCAACATCAACCTTCCCTTAAGAAGGAAAACAATGTAAGTACTGCTAGCTTCTAAGAGTGGAGTATCTTTTGGAAGCTCGTTCATTTACATTATGTACAATCAGAGTCGTGCAAAAGAAAGAAAGGTATAGCCTCAAATACCTTGTATATACTTCCCAACCTCAAGCTATGCAAATATCACGGCTCCTTAGTCTACAATAAGAGTAATCTTACTATCATTATCTCTTAAGCGTCGTAACTATTATATATCGACCACAACCTATTTTTCGATAAAACAGGCAGCACATCCCCTATTTATAGGACTTCCCACAGGTTACAACAATCACCAAACATCCCAAACAACATCAACAATACTCATATTAAGCCTTCCACATAGTCCCACATGCCTAGCACCTTAACTTTTATCGTCAATCACTTGTTTTTATGTTTTCTTCTTCAATAAACTTAATTAACACCTAAAAAATCTTAACAAAAGCATACAGACAAATTAGTTCTCAAAATGTCCTTCCACCACAAACCATATATGTAGCCACAAAATAGTCCAACCAAAACGATATCCATGTCCCATGTTCTTTCAAGTGCTATCTTATGGGTTTTCACTCAAACAAGACAACCAACACAAGATTAACATTAGGCATAATTAAGAATATGTTATTACCTTGGAAAATAGCTACACTCGAAATTCCATCTCAACGTATCTCACAATAGCCCTTAATCACACCACAACATCATAGAAGCATTCTCTTGTCGTCTTTAACACTTTTGATGATGATTTGAGTTTATTTCCCTTGTGTTTGGTTCTTAGATATTGGAAATATGTTAGAGAGGGTTTTGGAGAGCTTGTGGACGAATTTTGGGAGAGAAATAACAAGAAGTGAGGCTGCAACATCTTTTAAAAGAAGTAAGGTCGGTGGCTGTCTCAAGTGGGTCCCAACGGGAGCTGCTTGTGCAGTCGCGCGAAAATGGGAATATCTCTCTACTCCGACATCGTATCAATGAAAGGTTTAATGTGTTGAAAACTAGACTCGTAAATCTTCAATTTGGTTGGTGGATAACCCCATCAATCCAACTATATCGAGATAAACGCTCAGTAACATTAGACCTAAATCTTTAGTAAATTTATGAACGTAACTTGCGAGAACTTTTGTCGACTTTTGTTTCATAACTCGCTTAACTTCAAAACTTATGATACGGATATCTTATGATTAATATACATTAAAACACGACCTCCTTAGAATATTAAGAACCTCTATTTTACCCCAAAAGTACAGGTTACAACATCCTTGATTCGTTTAACTTCTAACTTCTAATACTTGTTAACCACTCTTATACACCCTTGTATTATTTAAGACCAATAGGATTAACTTCTTATTATCTCAAAGATAATCTCTTATCGTATTTACAGCGACTAACTTATGGCGTGATTTAACATACGCAAATATGAGTTGTAACAAATGAATAAGGGAAGTATGATCGAGTTTTGAGGGCCGAGCTTTAGAAGCTCAAAGAAGAGAGGGAATCTCTATTCGCCAGGACTGAAACCACGAAGAGGAGCGCCGAAAAGAGAATGAGTGAAGTTTTAGAAAGTGAGGCGGCTCGAGTGACCGAACACAATAGAGCCAACAATAGGCATTTTTCTCTACAAATCGATCTGCACCAAAGGCCAATGAGGAGGTTCGACTAAGGGAATAATGTTCCCGATTATCATCTGAGGTTCATGGGCTAAGGTTGAAGTTGGACTTGACTAAAGAGATAGCCAGAGCCAACATTACCGATCATGATGCCTGTAACACCCCGAAAACAAATATTTTGAAGTACTTGAGCGCTAGTAAGAAAGTTGATGTGCGCTAATTATATTATTTTGTGTGCAGACAAGGGATATTATAAGAATGATATCAATTTATTATGATAATATATGTATGAGGTGCATTAAGAATGGTTTATGGTCTTAGAAGAGCCCCAAGGCTAAGGCAAGTTGAAAATTTTATGATGGGATAAAGTTTCAAGTGAGTTCGCACAATACCTAACTTCAAATAAGCATTGATCTATATATGAGGATTTATATGGTGTATTACCTATTAAAAGAAAGGACTATGTATCTAGTTTCCAACGCCTCAAACCGTTCGTCATTTGGACACTCCTACAAGAAGTTATGACAAAATTACCAAAGGCTAGTTCTGTGATCAATTTCGCGACCACAAAACGGTTCCGCGGACCGCATACGCATCACAAAGTGGAGCATAGACGGGCAACTTTTTAAAAATATATTATGCTGTCGCATAATTATTGATTATGCTGTCGCATAATCATTATGCTGTTGCCTAATTGATTATGCTGCAATTCTGCCGCCCACAAAACGATTATGCTATAGCATAATTGCACCACATAATTGACTTCGGGGATCATTTTTGGAAATTTTTATATCCGATCCAATTTTGATATAAGGCCTTAGGGGGTCATTTTATAAGGTAAAATGTGATTTTATAGAGAGAGGAGAGAGCTATCTTAGCTATTCTGTTCATCAATTCTTGCTCAAGGTTTGAAGATTTCGCAAGATCTTCATCTAATAGGTAAGATTCTACTCCCTATCCCTAAATTTCGGGATTTTGATTAAAATTAGGTCATGAAAAGTATGATTCTTGGGTGTGGGAGTATTATGTATACATATATGTACCAATAAGGTTTGTGGGAAGATTGTTGAGCTTAAATAAGTAAGGATTGGGTTGTGTAGTGAAGGAAATCTTGTAGAAGAACCTTGTGGTTAAATTTGCACACCTAGTGTTTGATAAAATGCTCAAATGAGCTGAGACCATAAATATCTTCCTAATTATGATTCAATTTTGTTATGTCTCAAAATAGATTGGGATTGCTAGAATTTTCGAAAAGTTATAGTAATTTAAGGAAAGCTCAATTGAGGTATGTTGGCTAAACTTTCTCTCTTAGACTTGAATTCCATGATGTTTCCATAAATTCCAAGTATGGTTGTCTCAAGTTCCTTATTCTATGTTCCGAGTTGTTCCTAATAAATTCGATTGTCCCGAATAAGCAAAGTGTCTAGAATTGTGTAATCAAAACTTGTTCTGAATGTTCCTATCGCATTACGTCATCCTTCGGGAATGTGTTCAAGAATGATATGGGTATTAAAATGTTACGGCTTTGAGTCGTGTTTCAAATGAAAGCTAGTATGCCAAATTATGTGAGAAAAACTCAATATGCTTAAAACTCTTAATTGCTCAAATGTGTACCTAAAGTCTTGATCTGGAAATGTATTGTTGTTAATGATCTACAATGATGCTTGAAAATGAAATAAGTGAATTGGGAATATAGAGTGTGGCCAACGTGCCAAGAATGAAGGTTATACTTGTGGCTAATGGTACCAATGCAATAAGATGATGTGAGAAAGATTATGAAATGAGCTTTGATTCAACTATTCCAAAATTGACTTCGAAAATAGAATTTGCCTAAAAGCTTATGTACTCAAGTCATACCCATATGTGGTTGTTTCAACTAATGTTATGCTTTGTGAGTATTTTCAATGTATTTTGTATTCTTACATATTCGTGAATGGAAATCATATAGTGTCCTTTTTGGGGAAAAGTATTTCAAGAATAAATGGTGTGTTACTTGTTGATGATTTTAACTTGTGCATCAATTGCCAATTATTTTGCTCCATTTCTCGGAAAGAAATCTATTGTACTTAAATTGTTCATTTCTAATGAACTTAAAGTTGTGATCTTCGGAATATTATATATGTTGATATTTGATGATGATCTATGAAAGGGAAGAAATGAAAGTGTGGAATATGAAATACGACCATTGCGCTATGAATAAAGAATCATATGTAAGGCCAAGAGAGCCAATGAAATTATAATGTTGTAAGTGGTTGAAAGTACGTATTAAGTGATATGTGGTGTGAAAGGTTATGAGATGTATGTATTTGTACTTTTCTTTCCAATATGTTATGAAATCCTGTGGACGGTCTATGAAACGCATAGGTATATTGAGTTATGAAATCTTGTGGACGGTCTATGAAACACATAGGTATATTGTGTTATGAAATACTGTGGATGGTCTATGAAACACATAGGTATATTGTGTTATGAAATCCTATGGATGGTCTATGAAACACATAGGTATATTGTGTTATGAAATCTTGTGGACGGTCTATAAAATACATAGGTACATTGTGATATGAAATCTTGTGGACGGTCTATGAAATGCATAGGTACGTTGTGATATGAAATCATATAGATAGTCTATGAAACACATAGGTACATTGTGATATGAAATCCTGTGGACGGTCTATGAAATGCATAGGTTCATTGTGTATAAGAAGTATAGGTGTACGGTATGAATAAACACTATGGACGGTCTATGAAATGCATAAGTGTATAATATGATATGTCAACACTAAGGATGGTCTAATGAGACACATTATTAATGCAGACAATAGGTGCCCCTTTCGTTGCCCTTGTTTGTACAGGTTGTTTCAATTACATTATATTATGTGTTCCTCGTATAGATCATATGGGCATTCTATTCTGAAAGAGGATTTCTAGCTATACACACTAGTGTTATTCGATAGTACTAACGTCCCTTTTGTCGGGGGCGCTGCATCTTTAATGGATGCAGGTGGTTCTACAGCATGTGGCATTGATCAGTGATAGCAGTACACTCGTTTCAACTGATTTGGTGAGCCCCACTTCATTTCGGGGTCATGTATCTTTTGTTTCTCATGTACTTTGTGGTTGAGGTATAGCCAGGGCCTTGTTGCCGGCATTTCTATATTACTCTTCAGTTGTTCTTAGAGGTTCCGTAGACAGGTTGTGGGTGGTATTTGATGTTAGGAATTGGATTAGAACTATAGGTATTTGACAACATGTTTTTCATTAAGTCTATAAACTCGTACTATTTTAGAAATATTGAATGATGCTGTTAACGGGAATAAAATGTAAGCAACTAATGAAATCTCTTCAGTATTTGATTAACGGAGTACATCTCCTCTGTATTCAGGGATGAATTTCGGTAGAATGAAATCTAACAGGCTTGCTCTGTCGGGTTTACTCGGTTGAGCACCGGTCGCGCTCCCCGAGTTTGGGGCGTGACAAACTTGGTATCAGAGCCTAAGGATTTAATGTGTCCTAGGATATCTCGGAGCCGTGTCTAGTAGAGTCCTTCTTATCGGTGTATTGTCGACCATATCTATAACTAGGATGCTACTTGGGTATTTAGGAATAATACCCTTCTTTCATGTCCTTCATGGTGCGATAAGCTGATTGTAAGATTGTTCCTCCATTAACTGGTGCTTTACTTTAACTTTCAGTACATGGCGCCTAAGAAGAATGCAAGAATTGGCTAAAGGGACAATGTAACCCCAGGAGTGGCAGCTGATTCTATATTTAATGATGCAGGTGAGTACCCAAGGAGTGAGGTATTCCTCCAGTTACTACACTCCCTGATTCTACCACAATCGATCAGACTGCACCTGTCCCTACATCTACTAAGGGTCCAATGGCCCCTCCAACTGATATACCAGTTCCACCTCCAGTTCCAGCTTCCGATTCTGGTGTTTCTGATGTTGATATTTGGGGAGCCATAAAGATGTTGGCACAGATAGTGGCTTCTCAGGCCCAGAGATCGAGTGTTGGGCATACTCCTTCCAGTCAGCTAGGGGAATCTGCTAGTTCCAGAGTGGACAAATTTCTTCAGTTAGATCCTCCAGTGTTTACGAGTACTAATCCTGAGGAGGACCCCTAGGACTTCATTGATGAGATGCACAAAACACTCCGGGTTATGCATGCTACAGAGACGAAGGGAGTGGAGTTGGCCTCCTACCGTCTGAAGAGGTGGCATATTCTTGGTTTGAGCTATGGGAGGAAGCCCGTGAGGAGGGAAGTCCTTTTGCAAGGTAGAGTGAGTTTACCGATGCTTTCATTGACCACTTCTTGCCTGCCGAAACTAAGGCGGCCTATATTGCTAAGTTTGAGAGCCTGAGGCAAGGTAGCCTGAGTGTGTGGGAGTACCATATGAAATTCACGCACCTGTCCAAGTATGCAATTTACATGTTACCCACTATAGAGCTAGAGTGCGCCAGTTTATGCAAGGACTTAGTCCATTGGTAATTAATGAGGCCGCTATGGCTGCCTTGAATTCTGATATGAATTATGAAAAAATGGTGGCGTTTGCTCAAGCTACGGAGGTTCAAAAGTTAAAAAGAAAGAGAAAGCTAGATAATAACAAAAAGACCCGATCCACGGGCAATCTTAGTGGCTCATACAGTGGGGGTAATGGTGGAAAGGCATTACATAGGAGAGTGTCATCCGGATCCACACAGTCAGTTGCTCAGTCTTCAGCTAGAGCACTACTATCAGGGCCTGATCAGCAGCGGTAGGTCCATAGTAACCAAGGCAACAAGGGATCTAATCAGTAGGTCCAGTCAAATGGGGATTCTCAGCTGCAGCAGAGGTCCCCATGTCCCAAGTGTAGGAGGCGTCATTTGGGGGTGTGCCGACGTGGCACGGATGAATGTTTCGGGTGCGGAGTCAAGGGCCACCAGCTAAGGCACTCCCCCAACAGTCAAGGGACGACAAGTAAGTCCCTCAACCCCAATATTAGGATATCCTATATATGTGGTTTCACTCGTGAATGTTTCAGATTCTAACACATATCATGAGCATATTGAATTGAAAGACAGATTCGTCGTATCTCTAGTCCTCGCATATAGGATCAGCTATTGTGAAGGGTTAAGCTGTCAAAATGATAATAATATCACAAGTGCTCAACTTCTTTTTCATCCTCATAGGCTTGTGGCATAGATTCCTTTTGCTAGTTACTGTTAAGAGCATAATGCAACTTCATGTATTTTGAAACCCATATCATATTCAGGGTGCTAGAATATTCTCATTTGGAGTTAAACAGATTTTTTCCTACATTCCAAGAGGCGATTAGTGTCACATACTTGGCTATCTCTCTTTGAGGCCTTCTATCAATGCCTACTAGGCAACTCTATGCCTCATGTGTCGAATCAATGATGTCATCACAATGATTAACAATGTCAGTACAATTGGTAGTAACCTTCATGTCTCTTAGGAGATAACCTCCTGAAATGCCATGCTCAGTACCTTGATGGATTTTTGAATAACTTTAGCCAATCTTAAACCTCGTTGTTCATATTTATAGTAACCTATGGGGGTTGAAGGTTCAAATATGTCAAAGAAGAAGCATCATCCCGTAATCAAATATATTGGATAGGAAAGTTTATGGTCATATTCATGCTAGCACATTTTAGAGTAATTGTTGCAGGTCGCCAAAGGTTTAGTTTGGGTGTTCGGCGTAGTGATTTAGAGTTGAAGAAAGTGAACGGGTTATTCTCAAGAATTTGTGTATGAATATATTGGGTAAATTGTTAAGGAAGGTAAATTATGTTTAGTCATATTAGGTCTTATGAAATCTTGAAGGAAATAGGTCAAACTATGAGTATCATATTTCCCTATTATTGTCCTCTGTGTACCGGTGTTTTATGTGCCTATGTCTAAGAAGATAATTGGAAATACTTTGTATATCATTCCGGTGGATGTTATTGAAGGTGAAGTTAATGGATAGTTAGCTTATGTGAGGTACCTAATTGTCATCCTTGTTAGATAAGTCCGGAAGTTGGGATTGCCTATGTGTTATGGCCAAGTCTGTAAGTCAAGAAGGTCACCGTGAAGGCCGAAAGTGTTGTGGAAAGAAAATATTTTTGCTTGATTGTATAACAAATGGTTTTTGAGTTAAAAGGTACTTTATAGGTGTTATGATTTAAAAATGTACAGTTCATGTCCAGATATCACTCTTGATAATATAATGCCTGTAATGTTGAGATTAGTGTTGCTGATATATATTGTGATGCTTTGTGGAGTTGTGGATGTGTTGATAGGATGATTTTGGTGATTCTCTGGCAGGTGGATAGGCCTAGTTATAGAGGAAACTCTGTCAAAAGTTTTAAGAATTTGTAAAGATAGCCGAATTTTAAGGGCCATAAGTAAGTTGAGATTTTGGAAGGGAAGTATAAGACCCATGTAGTCATAAGCGCCTATATATAATGGTTGGAGGTAAAAGGATAGTAATTCTATTCTTATAACTGACTTGTAAAACATTCGAGGACGAATATTCTTAAGTGGGGGAGAATGTAACACCACGGAAAAAAAACATTTCTATGTACTTGAGCGCTAGTAAGAAAGTTGATGTGCGCTAATTATATTATTTTGTGTGCAGACAAGGGCTATTATAAGAATGATATCAATTTATCATGCTAATATATGTATGAGGTTCATTAAGAATGGTTTATGGTCTAAGAAGAGTCCCAAGGCTAAGGCAAGTTGAAAATTTTATGATGGGATAAAGTTTCAAGTGAGTTCGCACAAGATCTATCAAAAGAAAGGTCTATGTGTCTAGTTTCAAACGCCTCAAACCGTTCGTCATTTGGACACTCCTACAAGAAGTTATGACCAAATTACCAAAGGCTGGATCTGTGATCAATTTCGCGACCGCAAAATGGTTCCGCATACGCATCGCAAAGTGGAGCAGAGATGGGCAATTTTTTTAAAAACATATTATGATGTAGCATTATCATTATGATTTCGCATAATTGTTGATTATGCTGTCGCATAATCATTATGTTGTCGCACAATTCGTTATGCTGCAATTCTGCTGCCCACAAAATGATTATGCTATAACATAATTGTACCACATAATTGACTTCGGGGGTCATTTTTGAAAGTTTTCATATCCGATCGAATTTTGATATAAGGCCTTAGGGGGTCATTTTAGAAGGTAAAATATGATTTTATAGAGAGAGGAGAGCGCTATCTTAGAGAGAGAAAGAGAAGACCTAGCTATTTTGTTCATCAATTCTTGCTCAAGGCTTGAAGATTTCGCAAGCTCTTCATCTAATAGGTAAGATTCTACTACCTATCTCTAAATTTTTGGATTTTGATTAAAAGTAGGTCATGAAAAGTATGATTCTTGGGTGTGAGAGTATTATTTATACATATATGTACCAATAAGGCTTGTGGGAAGATTGTTGAGCTTAAATAAGTAAGGATTGGATTGTGTAGTGAAGGAAATCTTGTAGAAGAACATTGTGGTTAAATTTGCACACCTAGTATTTGATAAAATGCTCAAATGAGCTGAGACCATGAATATCTTCCTAATTATGATTCAATTTTGTTATGTCTCAAAATAGATTGGGATTGTTAGAATTTCCGGAATGTTGTAGTAATTTAAGGAAAGCTCAATTGAGGTATGTTGGCTAAACTTTCTCTCTTAGAATTGAATTCCATGGTGTTTCCATAAGTTCCAAGTATGGTTGTCTCAAGTTCCTTATTCTTTGTTTTGAGTTGTTCCCAATAAATTCGATTGTCCCGAATAAGCAAAGTGTCAAGAATTGTGTAATCAAACCTTGTTCTGAATGTTCCTATCACATTACATCATCCTTCGGGAATGTGTTCAAGAATGATATGGGTATTAAAATGTTACAGCTTTGAGTCGTGTTTCATATGAAAGCTAGTATGCCAAATTGTGTAAGCAAAACTAATATGCTTAAGACTCTTAATTGCTTAAATGTGTACCTAAAGTCTTGATTTGGAAACGTATTGTTGTTAATAATCTATAATGATGCTTGAAAATGAAATAAGTGAATTGGGGATATAGAGTGTGGCCAACGTGCCAAGAATGAAGGTTATACTTGTGGCTAATGGTGCCAATGAAATAAGATGATGTGAGAAAGATTATGAAATGAGCTTTGACTCAAATATTCCAAAATTAACTTCGAAAATAGAATTTGCCTAAAAGCTTATGTACTCAAGTCATACCCATATGTGGTTGTTTCAACTAATGTTATGCTTTGTGAGTATTTTCAATGTATTTTGCATTCTTACATATTCGTGAATGGAAATCGTGTAGTGTCCTTTTTTGGGAAAAGTATTTCAAGAATAAATGGTGTGTTACTTGTTGATGATTTTAACTTGTGCATCAATTGCCAATTATTTTACTCCATTTCGCGTAAAGAAATCTATTGTGCTTAAATTGTTCATTTCTAATGAACTTAAAGTTGTGATCTCCGGAATATTATATATGTTGATATTTGATGATGATCTATGAAAGGAAAAAATTGAAAGTGTGGAATATGAAATACGACCATTGCGCCATGAATAAAGAATCATATGTAAGGCCAAGAGAGCCAATGAAATTATAATGTTGTAAGTGGTTGAAAGTACGTATTAAGTGATATGTGGTGTGAAAGGTTATGAGATGTACGTATTTGTACTTTTGTTTCCAATATGTTATGAAATCCGATGGACGGTCTATGAAACGCATAGGTATATTGAGTTACGAAATCCTGTGGACGGTCTATGAAACACATATGTATATTGTATTATGAAATACTGTGGATGGTCTATGAAACGCATAGGTATATTGTGTTATGAAATCCTATGGATGGTCTATGAAACACATAGGTATATTGTGTTATGAAATCGTATGGACGGTCTATAAAACGCATAGGTACATTGTGATATGAAATCTTGTGGACTGTCTATGAAACGCATAGGTACATTGTGATATGAAATCATGTAAACAGTCTATGAAACACATAGGTACATTGTGTATAAGAAGTATAGGTGTACGGCATGAATAAACACTATGGACGGTCTATGAAACGCATAAGTGTATAATAAGATATGTCAACACTAAGGATGGTCTAATGAGACACATTATTAATATAGACAATAGGTGCCCCTTTCGTTGCCCTTGTTTTGTACAGGTTATTTCAATTACATTATATTATGTGTTCCACGTATAGATCATATGGGCATTCTATTTTGAAAGAGGATTTCTAGCTATATATACTAGTGCTATTTGACAGTACTAACGTCCCTTTTGCCGCGGACATTGCATCTTTAATGGATGCAGGTGGTTCTACAGCAGGTGGCATTGATATGTGATAGCAGTACACTCTTTTCAGCTGATTTGGTGAGCCCTACTTCATTACAGGGTCATGTATCTTTTGTTTCTCATGTACTTTGTGGTTGAGGTATAGCCGGGGCATTGCTGCCGGCATTTCCATATTACTCTTCAGTTATACTTAGAGGCTCTGTAGACAGGTTGTGGGTGGTATTTGATGTTGAGAATTGGATTAGAACTGTTGTTATTTGACAACATATTTTTCATTAAATCTATAAACTCGTACTATTTTAAAAATATTAAATGATACTGTTAATGGGATTAAAATGGAAGCGGTTAATGAAATCTCTTCAGTATTTGATTAACGGAGTACATCTCCTCTTTATTTAGAGATAAATTTTGGTAGAATAAAATCTAACAGGCTTGCTCAGTCGGATTTACTTGGTTGAGCGCCGGTCGCGCTCCCCGAGTTTGGGACTTGACAATGCCCTTCAAGTGGCCTTTGAGGACATGAAAAAAGAAGCGGCCATGAAACGAGCCTGGTCCATCATTGAAACTTGCTTGAACACTCTTTATGCGGTCCATACCAGTGCGGTGGGTTTTCAACTTGAGGTTCCTCAGCTAGAGGAAGAGGGAAGAATTTGTCTATCTATTTAGATATGCGAGGTCTACTTCTGATGAAGATGAGGATGCAGACAATGTTGAAGATGATGAAGTGGGGGAAGTGTCTCCTGTTTCCGAATAGTCGACTCTTGCGGGTGCAATTGATCCAAATTCTCCCACCACTTCTAGCTGGAAGGCCATCGATTAGTTATAGTCTCGGGGCATTAGGTCTTCGTATTTTATATATGTATATTTATTTCTTTTTATTTTCCCTTTTTAGGGCCTTCTATACAAATATTGTATTTAATATCATTTTCACTTCCTGGTCTATATTAATGTTGTTGGCCATAAAAGCTTCGTAGCTTTTGAGCTTTATCACTTTCGAGTTTTGTAGCTTTAGGGGATGTAGCTCATTGTTGTGATGTGCCGCTTTCTTGAGCGAGCAAGCAGGATGTCTCATCCTTACTTAGGCACAAGAGTGGGAGAATGGTCTAATGGGGGCACGTGTATTCAATCGAAGCATGTGAATAGCTAGAAGAAGATTAAAACTCTTGTTTCATATAAATTCAGTCATTTTTTATTATATCAACGTTGTGTAGCTCCGAACACCGTGTTACATAGATTTATTTTGACTGTCCTAATTGGGCTTTATATTGATGAATACAATATTCTCAAGAGACGATTTCTTCTAAAGTTTTGGTAAGAGTCGAAAGGTTTTAGAATTGAGTTTCTCAAATTGGCCTTAGAATTTTCTCTCGATATCTCTTTGTAAACTCCCAAAATTGAGAATGGCAATTGGTCTTTATGGACTTTCTTCAAATTGGGGCGTTGCATCCAGTCTTTGTTTACTTTGCTTTTGCCTATGGAATATAATTCCCCCCCAGTACTTGGGTACAAAGTATGAGGGCATGAACACTGGCAGACCCCAGTCCCGGTTCCAATGATGATTAAACTTTCCCTCAAGGGTCCTATTCCTGCAAAAGGAAGAGAATGAATGGTAGAGCGTAGTATTTTTATTGATGACGGTACCCAGACCCTTTTTGATCAGACAGTATGACCTTGGAATAAAACCATAGAGGTCCATATGTTGTGCCAAAAAGGTTCGTATGGTTATCATCCAGACTCGGCCGGTTTATTGCCTATTATCCAGAAATGTTAGTAGAAAATAATAAATTCATAAAATAATTTCAAGAAAACCAAATCGTTGTGGTTCATTCATAAGTAGAACCGTTTGAGGTGTGCCACATTCTAATTTTCCTTTAAAGGCTTGCCATCCATTTCTTTGAGTTTATAGATCCTTTATGCGCTACCTTAGCAATACGGTACGGTCGTTCCCAATTGGGTTCGAGTTTCATCACATTCGGTTCTTGGGATTCAGCAATTACGCTTCGAAGCACATAGTTACCTACTTTGAAATACTGGAGATTGACTTTCTTGTTGTGATACTTCTTGATTCGTTACTCTTGTGTAGCCATTCAAACCAAGGCCATCTCCCTTCATCCTTCCACTAAATCCAAGCTGCAAGCTACTGCTTCCTTGGTGGAGTCTTTGATGGCGTGCACAAACCTTAAATTGGGTTCCCCTATTTCAAATGCGATGAGAACCTTACACCCATATACAAGAGAGAAGGGAGTTTCTCCGGTGCTAGGTTTTGTCATTGTGAGCTAGGCCCATAACACTTGGGTAATTCCTCAGGCCATTTTTCTTTTGCTGCTTCTGACCTCGTTTTTAAGTTTTTGAGCAAGACTTTGTTTGACTATTCTGTTATACTCCGTACTTCTCTGATGTTGTATATTGTATAAATGAGTTGCTAAAAATAATTTAAATTATTTTAAAGTCATAATATGACTATATATGATGTTTGGATATAGAATATAAAATTTGAAAAATATCGAATTTAAGTTGCGAAAAAACGACTAAGGATTTTTCTTGTAATGCATCTTTTTGAACAATTAATTTCGAGTATTATATGAGGTCTTTTGGAAAATATTTTATACCAAATTGAAGGTCTTATAAATTAGTTTTGAATGCTCTTGACCGTTCATTCATACGACATCCAGATAAAAAGATATGAGCGTCGAAACAAGGGCCGGTGAAGCACATATGTGATTGACTTTTCAACCTTACTATAAATAGACGACTTAGTCTTCTTTTTCCTCATTTTACAGAAAATTCACGCACAAGCAGAGATTCCATAGCTCTACAAGAAGGTCTTAGGATTTTGAAGCAAGCCCATCATCCACAATACAAAATCAAGAAGCGAACACATCCATGCGATCCTTACGACATAGTTAAGACTTTGCAATCCTCCTTTCTCCTTATAACTCGACTTTTGGAAAGAGCTTCATGGCTAAGCAATCTTTTCACCTCTGTATTTTAGATATACAAGCATAAGGAATGATGTAGATCAAAGGGTGTTTTGGAAATAAGAACACAAGAGGTATGTAGGGTTTTCATTTCGGTTTCGGCATGATTTGGTTTAGCTATGTTTTAGCCTTTCTTCTTGATCTTTTAAGTTTTGTTCAAGGGAAATTTTAGCTTGTATTGTATCCTTGTATAGTATTCAATATCATATGTGAAGTATGGAAGAAACTAGTTTAGTTTGGAACTTCAAAACACAACAAAAACAAAAAGGGCGAATCGCCCACTTGACCTATGCCATCCGAACTTCTGTTTGTTCCTTTCCTTTGATATTTTTATGTATACCTATCCCCTATATGATCCTAATAAAATTATTTAATATTATATAATCTTGATTATCATGTGTTTATGATTAGTGTATTCCTGAATCATATTTAGACTTTTAGGTCACAGGTTAGTCATTATAAATCGACTTTACGTTCATAATTTTGTTTTGTCGATCATTTGACAATATTATGGATAACTGGATCTCCTTTAGTTTGATTTTAGCATCTTGGAGGGGTATTCATTCCGGTGTATATTGTGGTACTTGCTGTATTTTTGGGGATCATCCAGTTTTAGGGAAAACTTTACCAAAAGTTTTAGCAAAGTTTTGAGTTCCTTGGTTCTAAATTGATTCTAGAGGAATCCTAATGAGTTAATTAGCCTTAGTATCTCATGTACATACTCAGTTGCTACTTAAAATGGGGATAGACTCCTCCGTCCAACTTATGGACGACGTGCATCAGATTACGTTTGTGATTCCGTTTATGGTTTACTTCATGATCTCTTGATTCCATGTGATAATGCCACATGTGTTATACCTCTTACTTGCTTATATTGAATATGCTGGGGGGATATAGCCCATAATACTAGTGAGGCCTATTGATTATATGCTGGGGGGAGATATCCCATAATATCAACTGGGCCTATTGATTATATATTTACACGTTGGGGGGATATAGCCCATAACGCCAGTCAAGCATGTTATATATGCGTATATAGCTACAATTTGTATTGTGTGACTATACATGAGGCTAGTTCATATGTAGTTACCTGGTTAGGGTGATATAGCCCATAACGCCAGATAGGTACCAGTTCAGATAGTAGTTCAATTCCAGCATAAACTTCAGTTAAGTTCCATATCAGTTGCTAGTTTAGAAACTTGTTTAGCTTTCAACTTATAGTCAGATTTCCAACTTACAGTATGCTTTACATATGCTTTCCACTCTACATACTTGGTACATATCGTACTCACGTCCCTTTCAGGGGATGCATTTTATGCCACGCAGGTACAAATAGATCAGTGCTTGAGCCATATCACTAGGACATCCACCAGTTGTTGGAGTCACTCTACTTACTCCCGGAGTTACTTATGTTTTGGTATGTGTACAGTCAACTAGTTTGGATATGGCAGGGACCTATTCCATCTAGTACTTGTTCAGTTCAGCACTCCTAGAGGCCTGTAGATATGCACCTGTGCAGTTAGTATATTTTTATATGTTAGCTTGTGTTAGCGTTGTCGGTTTTCCAGTTTGTACAGTTCTTATCAGCTATGCTTATGCTTGCTCAGTTTATCAGTGTATATTCATGATTAGTAGATTATCAATAGGTTTAGTGATGATCGACACTTAGTGTCGGTTATCCATCGCGGACCTAGGCTGGGTTGTGACAAACATGGTATCACAAAACTTTAGTCCTAGGGTGTCTATAGGCCGTGTCTAGTAGAGTCTTGTTCAGGAGTATGTTGCGCGCCATACTTATGAACATGAGGCTACAAGGCATTATATGTTATAAGAATTCATCCTTTTAACGAAACGTTTTATCTTTTATGATGCCGCCAATGAGACTCACAGCTTCCCAAAAGGGCAAAGCCATTGCTGGCCAGGGTACTAGTAGAGTACCCCCTGAGTTATATGAGCATGAGGAGTTCGACATGAGATTCCTTTCGGAGCTTCACAGATTCCGTCTATTCAGGGATAAGTTAGGGGTGCTCCAACTACCACACCTCTGGCTCCTCAGCACGATGCCATGAGGGAGGCTGTCAGATTGTTGACTTGCATTATAGCTACTCGGGCCAGACGGCAGCATAAAGGTCCTCAGGGTGATGATACGGGTTCTAGGATTCGTGATTCCATTACATTAGAGCCTCTAGCTTTCATGGGATCTAGTACAACAGAGGATCCCTAGGATTCTCTAGATAGAGTAGCCAAAGTCCTTAGAGTTATGCATGCTACAAATAGAGCGTCAGTTGAATTGGCAGCATACAGATTACAACATCTAGTAGCAGGTTTGTATACCACTTGGGAGATGTCTAGGGGAGCAAATGCTGCTCCAACTACATTGCGAGAGTTCTCAGAGGCATTCCTCTGTTATTACTTACCTACAGAGACACGTATAGAACGATTGGATCAGTTCCTGACATTGAGACC
>AWOL01S0053111.1:0-21010 GCA_000715115.1 Nicotiana otophora
TTCCAACCAAGAGGTTGTGAGTTCGAATCACCCCAAGAGCAAGGTGGGGAGTTCTTGGAGGGATGAAGCCATGTTTCTATCGGAAACAGCCGGGTAAGGTCTGCGTACACACTATCCTCCCCAGACCCCACTAGTGGGATTATACTGGGTTGTTGTTATTGTTGTATACTCCTCCGTTCTAAAAAGATAGGCACTGTTTTCTCTTATTGCTCCATTTCAACAAGATTGACACATTTATATATTTTTCCTTAACGAGAATCATTTATAGTTACATAAATGTTATGACTCGTTTAAGATCACAAGTTTCAAATTTTTTATAGTCACACAAATGGTATGATATATTTAATATCACAAGTTTCAAAAATCTTGCTCTCTTTATTAAATTTTGTGTCAAGTCAAATTAGGACAAACAAATCGAAACGAAGGAAATACTATGTTTATAGGTCACACATATTACTACCTTTTTATTTATACATTATATTAAATCTTGAATAGTTTTGATGAAATTCTTGAGTTTGTGTACTGCTAGCTATACTAGGATCTATATTTATAAAGGTGATTGTAATTTGTGAATTGATTTGGTGGATACAGATTTTCACAAACGGGGATAAAGCGCATGCTATTCGAGTCCTCAGTAAGATGGGGTTGGCAGATTGTTTTGAAGGTATTATATGCTTCGAAACTCTGAATCCTCCTCAAGAAGATACTGATCATAATTATGAGGATGAAGTTCCAATGACAACACCAGAAAAAAGCCAGGGTGAAGTTGTTAAACCTCGTATTTTATGTAAGCCTTCGCTGGAAGCAATGGAGGCTGCTATTCGGATTGCAAATGTTGATCCAATGAAAACTGTAATCTACTCATCTCTCTAGTTATAACTTAACTATATTGTGTATATAGGTCAATATATACCGTACATCCTTAACTAGCGAAATTTCTGACTTCGTCACAGATGTATGATTGGGATTGAGCGCAAACTTAAATTTCTTCTTTTCTCCTTTTAGATTTTTTTCGATGACAGCGCTCGGAACATAGCAAGTGGCAAACAAGCTGGACTGCATACCGTTATTGTAAGCTCCCACTTCCTTTTTATTTCCGTTGATCATTGTGTTTTTCCATTGAATATTAAGTAAGGCGCAAAATGACGTATTATTTTACAACTAAGCTTGTTGTAGGTATAAAAGCTAGCAACATGCCATTAAGAATATAATGAGTAATTTAATGTTGAATTATTTTTAAATATAGAATTGTATGCTATTTTTTTCATTCGAAAATGGAATAAGAGAATTCAGAAATAACTAATTTCAAAAGAAAAAACAATCACGGGCCAATTCAACCTATATATGTTAGCGGGATAGCTCAGGTGAGCTTCCTGCCTTCCACAATTAAGGTGGAGAGTTCAAACCCCGTTAGATATAGAATCCCCTACTTTCAGATGTAATAACAAAAATTTAAATTAAAAATATTCCACCTATTTCTTAGCATGATTACAATTATTTTGGTGCAGGTGGGAACCTCAACTTTAGTGCCAGGAGCAGATCACGCATTGAGGAGCATACACAACATAAAAGAAGCCATTCCTCATATATGGGAAGAAGATGGAGAATATCCAGATCAGGTTCAAGTTATCCAATCCAATGCCGCAGAATTAACTGTTGTACAAGCATAACGTACTCCATGTATGAATTTCTAGAAAGATATATTTGNCTCCACTTCCAACCAAGAGGTTGTGAGTTCGAATCACCCCAAGAGCAAGGTGGGGAGTTCTTGGAGGGATGAAGCCATGTTTCTATCGGAAACAGCCGGGTAAGGTCTGCGTACACACTATCCTCCCCAGACCCCACTAGTGGGATTATACTGGGTTGTTGTTATTGTTGTATACTCCTCCGTTCTAAAAAGATAGGCACTGTTTTCTCTTATTGCTCCATTTCAACAAGATTGACACATTTATATATTTTTCCTTAACGAGAATCATTTATAGTTACATAAATGTTATGACTCGTTTAAGATCACAAGTTTCAAATTTTTTATAGTCACACAAATGGTATGATATATTTAATATCACAAGTTTCAAAAATCTTGCTCTCTTTATTAAATTTTGTGTCAAGTCAAATTAGGACAAACAAATCGAAACGAAGGAAATACTATGTTTATAGGTCACACATATTACTACCTTTTTATTTATACATTATATTAAATCTTGAATAGTTTTGATGAAATTCTTGAGTTTGTGTACTGCTAGCTATACTAGGATCTATATTTATAAAGGTGATTGTAATTTGTGAATTGATTTGGTGGATACAGATTTTCACAAACGGGGATAAAGCGCATGCTATTCGAGTCCTCAGTAAGATGGGGTTGGCAGATTGTTTTGAAGGTATTATATGCTTCGAAACTCTGAATCCTCCTCAAGAAGATACTGATCATAATTATGAGGATGAAGTTCCAATGACAACACCAGAAAAAAGCCAGGGTGAAGTTGTTAAACCTCGTATTTTATGTAAGCCTTCGCTGGAAGCAATGGAGGCTGCTATTCGGATTGCAAATGTTGATCCAATGAAAACTGTAATCTACTCATCTCTCTAGTTATAACTTAACTATATTGTGTATATAGGTCAATATATACCGTACATCCTTAACTAGCGAAATTTCTGACTTCGTCACAGATGTATGATTGGGATTGAGCGCAAACTTAAATTTCTTCTTTTCTCCTTTTAGATTTTTTTCGATGACAGCGCTCGGAACATAGCAAGTGGCAAACAAGCTGGACTGCATACCGTTATTGTAAGCTCCCACTTCCTTTTTATTTCCGTTGATCATTGTGTTTTTCCATTGAATATTAAGTAAGGCGCAAAATGACGTATTATTTTACAACTAAGCTTGTTGTAGGTATAAAAGCTAGCAACATGCCATTAAGAATATAATGAGTAATTTAATGTTGAATTATTTTTAAATATAGAATTGTATGCTATTTTTTTCATTCGAAAATGGAATAAGAGAATTCAGAAATAACTAATTTCAAAAGAAAAAACAATCACGGGCCAATTCAACCTATATATGTTAGCGGGATAGCTCAGGTGAGCTTCCTGCCTTCCACAATTAAGGTGGAGAGTTCAAACCCCGTTAGATATAGAATCCCCTACTTTCAGATGTAATAACAAAAATTTAAATTAAAAATATTCCACCTATTTCTTAGCATGATTACAATTATTTTGGTGCAGGTGGGAACCTCAACTTTAGTGCCAGGAGCAGATCACGCATTGAGGAGCATACACAACATAAAAGAAGCCATTCCTCATATATGGGAAGAAGATGGAGAATATCCAGATCAGGTTCAAGTTATCCAATCCAATGCCGCAGAATTAACTGTTGTACAAGCATAACGTACTCCATGTATGAATTTCTAGAAAGATATATTTGCGTGAAACTAAATAAGTCATTATATATCCAGTGTGATATATAGAACTGTAAAAACAGTTACTCTAATCTACAACGAGTTTGAGTTTCTTACAAACATTATTTGCAGCTCTTTTTAGTGAGTATTTCAATACGATGTGAAACAATCAAATTACAAATTAACGTATAAAGGATCATAATCCTTAGACTAAGAGAAAAGTAAAATCGTTGGCCGTTGCACAAGAATAACTTTCGAGTTTAACTCCCCCAACATTTTAACTATAAAATATACAACTTTCCACCTTTTGAATGGAGACGATAATAACCTGGAATAACATTTTTTGACGAACTTTGGACTTTTAATACAAGGAAAAATTATTGTCGTCTTTTTTTTTTCTTCACAAAACAATTGGTTTTGAAACATAACACACACGAGCTTATTTAGTAACATTTGTTTTTTCTATATTTCCTTTATTCCCTACATTTTAGTCTCCTGCACGATTATCGACTTCGACGTCACATTTGACCACTCAATTTCCTGAAATACTTCACCTCCAACCATCTCTTTACTTTTCCTAAGCAACAGAGGCATCTTAGAGAGATTCGCTGCCATAAGCAACTCATGATCGTTTGGTTCCCTTAATCTAATTTTCAATTTGTCAACATTAATTATAATACGTGCTTCAATATAGTTTCGTATTAACTACGTTAGAATGTTGAAATTTTGCTTTTAATCTGGTGACTTAATTCCGTTTGTTTTCACTTAATTGGGTCTAATAAATTTCCCGTTTGTTTTCACGTAATTGGGTCTAAATTTCAAACATACATATCTCATTCCATATGTTTTTCTTTTAGGACTACCTATTTTCTCTGATTAGGCCTAGTTCATTCAATTATCGTACATAATATTAAAATCATTACAACCGGTGGCTAAACCTTTGCACTCAAATCTACATCCAAGTTGTGCAAAGATTTATAATTAATGCCCAACATGTGTTAATTATTGGTTTTATGACTAATTAAGTTGTATATGATGATTTAAGGTGTTTGGAGTACAAAAATATGATAAAAAGATGCTCCGGCTATAGGAGAAGAGGGTGGATGCATCGCATCCAACCTAGGAAGAAAAAGTATATTTGGTGCACCCTTAGCAGTGAAATCGGGATAAAGCATCCGCCTTAGCATCCGTACCTGGGCACAACAGAGATGAAGGAACAAAGGGTAGATGCGAATCATCCACCCAGCAACCGATGCTGAGAAGTTCAAGTTGAGGCGGACGCGAAGCATCCACCCCAACATCAATCCCTGAAGCTGATTCGGAAAAGGAAAAGGAAAATTTTGGTCCACGACTTTTGTAGGCAATATATAAGTCAAAAACGCCTCTTTTAGGGCATGGACATACTTTTTGAAGGAGATTCGACCTAGGGAGAGCAAGGAGCTGCCGTAAAGGCCATATTTCATCTTCTTCCGGCAACTTAGTAATTTTTATGTTTCTTTGTATGATCTGTTGTTTGGCTACCATGTCTTCTATGTGGAGCTAAACTTCACGTTCTAGGGTTGTGGTTCTTTTATGACTATTGTTATTCGAATATTGATCTTAATTTCTTGATTTATCATATTAGTTTATTTATTCAATCCTACGCTTAATTATTTGATTGCTTGATCACCCATTAAATACTATCTACGAATTTAGAATTGAACTCGAAAGTGAGAATTCTAGATTGCATATAGGATTAAATAGATCAAGTTCTTGAACCTGGGCATCGGGGAACGGATTCGCGGTTAGGATAATAGACATATACCTAATTGCCTTGCTTGGTTGATGTACATGAATTATAAACGCGTTCTTGCTAGTTCTAACTCCATAGACATATAGGCGTTAGGTTAGCTTAAATATGCGAGTAAAAACTCGACGAATTCTTTCGAGCAATATTAACCCTATCAACCAATAAGATAGATGAATTAGTTAGTCAATTCAATTGAAGAATACAATAGGAATGTTAGATAGCTTATAACCCTAGATCATTTTCATTACATTGATAACATAAAAATCTATACTTCCTTTGTTCAAAGTTCATTATTTATTTTTTTTAGTTTAATTAGATCAGAGTCATATACTTCTAGGTTTAACTCTTGTTTACATAATTAGGATAGTCTAATTTAGTTAATAGTTAATCACAAGTCCTCGTGGGTTCGACACTCTATCTTATCACTTTATTACTTAACGACCGTGTATACTTGCGTGTGCGTTTGACCGCAACAAGTTCTTGGCGCCGTTGCCAGGGACTTAAAATTAGCTATTTCTAGATTAGACTTTTTTTTTTTATCTATTCAAGTTTTTTTATTTTTAGTTTAGTTTAGTTAGTATTTTTTATTTATTTCAATATGGCATCTTGGAATGAAAATTGTTCGAATGATGGTTATTCTTATTTTGATGATCTCTGTCCATATTGTGGAGGACCTCACTGGTGGAAAAATTATCAAAATATTTTCGGGAGCGAGTTGTGCGCACAATCTCAATCCTTTGAGTGGAATATTTGTAATATGTGTGGTGGTCAAGGTGGCCATTGGGATGATCGTCNAGTGGCTAAACCTTTGCACTCAAATCTACATTCAAGTTGTGCAAAGATTTATAGTTAATGCCCAACATGTGTTAATTATTGATTTTATGACTAATTAAGTTGTATGTGATGATTTAAGCTGTTTGGAGTGCAAAAATATGATGAAAAGATGCTCCGGCTATAGGAGAAGAGGGTGGATGCATCGCATCCAACCTAGGAAGAAAAAGTATATTTGGTGCACCCTTAGCAGTGAAATCGGAATAAAGCATCCGCCTTAGCATCCGCACCTGGGCACAACAGAGATGAAGGAACAAAGGGTAGATGCGAATCATCCACCCAGCATCCGATGCCGAGAAGTTCAAGTTGAGGCGGACGCGAAGCATCCACCCCAACATCAATCCCTGAAGCTGATTCGGAAAAAAAAAGGGAAATTTTGGTCCACGACTTTTGTAGGCAATATATAAGTCAAAAACGCCTCTTTTAGGGCATGGANCGTCCTAATTCTTTTTATCCTTCTCTGAGCCCTTATTATGATCTTTCTAATAGTATTTGTGAGTTTGATAGGAGCAATAAAGTGTAGGATATGGAATGTGATGCATATATTTGGGATATTTTGAGGCGAGTAGCATAGCAACAGGATGAACTCAAAAAAGATATGAAAAGAATGAGGGCAATAATTACAAGAATGAAGGCCAATATGGAAGAATTGAATGAAGAGAGTGAGTTCCAGCAAGAAGACAATTTTAAAAAAGTGGAGATTTTGAGCCATATGTCGCCGGTGGAACAATCCGAAAGATTAGAAATATATGAGGCTCAATGGGAGAAAATTGCAAGTGGGATGAGACACTTAATAGAAGAAAGAGCTGAACTAAGACAAGAGATTGAATAATTTGGCACTGTTATTCACGACTTGGAAGCTCAATTGAGTACAAAGGTTGATGCGTCTAACACCCAACAAAATAGTTATGAGTTGTGTGAAGCTAAAAAGGAGTTTATATGTAACGACCCGACCGATCATTTTGAGTATTTGCACTTCGCTCGGTAGTTTACGGGCATGAGTAGCTCTGTATGATGTATTATGACTTATGTGAATCATCGGTTTTATTTTTCAGGTTATTCAAAATCGATTTAGAAGAATACATTTCATTGTTGAAGCTTTAAGTTGAAAGAGTTGACCAAATTTGACTTTTTGTGAATTTGACCCCGGAACAGAGTTTTGATAGTTTTGTTAGGTCCGAATGGTGATTTTGGACTCGGGCATATGCCCGGATTGACATTTGGATATTTCTAAAAGGTTTCAGCACAAATTGGCAAAAATTGGGAATTCGAAGATTTGGAAAGTTTAAAAGTTTGACCAAGAGTTGACTTATGGATATCGGGTTCGAATTATGGTTTCAAAGTTGGAATAGCTTCGTTATGTCATTTGGGGCGTATGTGCAAAATTTGGGTTCATTCCGCATTGATTGGCTATGTTTCGGCACGAGTTTTAGAAGTTGAAAAGTTCAAAGTTCATTAAGTTCGATTTGAGGTGCGATTCGTCAATTCGATGTTGTTATGCGTGATTTGAGGATTCGAGTAGGTCCTTGTTATGTTATTGGACTTGTTGGTATATTCGGACGGGGTCCCGAGTAGCTTGGATGAGTTTCAGACGAGGTTCGGATCACTTTCGTTGCATAGTGCATTGCTGAAAGCTACTGGTTCTGGTGTGATCGCACCTGCAGCTGGTTTTGCGTAGGTGCGATGGCCGCAGAAGCGACAAAAGTGTCGTAGAGGCGAGGTGAGTGTTGGGTGAGGAAAACCGCAGAAATGGAGATTCGGGCGCATATGCGGATGCGCAGGTGCGAAGTGATGGAGCGCATGAGCGAGGTATTTCGCAGGTGCGGATGGTGGCTAGCACTTGCGATGTCGTAGAAGCGGATATTTTGTCCGCAGGTGCGAGGGTCGAGTTATCATCTGATTCCACAGAAGAGGAGGTTAAGTCGCAGAAGCAACGCCGCAGAAGCGGCTAATGTGCCGCAGGTGCGAAAATGCTGGCAGAAGCTATAAATCGAGGGTTTTGGTTTTTTCTTCATATTTTGAGATGTGGGACTCGGATTGAGGCGATTTTTGGAGAAAATTTCATAACAAGGATTGGGGTAAGTATTCTACATTTGGTTTTGATCTTATTCCATGAATCGATCTTCATTTTTGGCAATTGGTTGATGAATTTTAAAGAAAAATTGGGGGTTTTAGCCTAAAGTTTCATAAAACAAATTTTTGAGTTTTGAACACCGATTCTGAGTCGGATTTGAATAAAACTAGTATGGTTGGATTCATAATTGAGTAGGTTGTCGGATTTTGTGAGTTTTGTCGGGTTCCGAGGTGCAGGCCCGGGTGTGACTTTTGGCCGGTTTTGGGTTTTGATTAAGGATTCGATCTTTATCATTTGAAATTGTTTCCTTGGGCTTTATTTGATGTATTTGAGTTGCTTTTGGCTAGATTTGAGCTGTTCGGAGGTCGGTATGTGCGAGATGCCATTTTGGAGCATCGCTTGGCTTGCTCGGTATCAGAATTAGCTTGTTCGAGATAAGTAACACTTCTAAACTTAGTGTTGAGGGTATGAAACTCCGAATTACGTGTTATGTGGTCGATGTTGAAGTGACGTACATGCTAGGTGACGGGCGTGAACCATATGAATTGTGACTCCGTTATCCTGCGGTACTGTGTAGTTACCTGATCTTACCTGTAACCATAAAATTTCTACGTTCTTGAGCTATTGGGTTCTGGTCTATGTTAGAAACTATGTCTAGGCTACATGCTTATCCTGTTGGGATCCACTGAGGTCATTTCTGCTGTTGAGTTATCTTCTTTCATTGCATTACATACTCACTCATACGCATTCATATGTATATATCTCAGTCTCTGTTGCTATTTATTGATACATCATATCATCATTTTTGGGCTAGTTTCATGACATTGTGAGCCCGCGAGAGAGAGACTGGAGAGATTGATGACTGAGTGAGGCCAAGGGCCTGATTATGAGTGATATTATGGGATCGGGCTGCACGCCGCAGTGGTTATACTAATTTATGATAGCGCTTGGGCTGAAGGAGCCCCTCCGGAGTCTATACACATCCCCAGTGAGCGCGGTTGATTTATATTGAGGGATGGATCTTTCCTGGACATGGATCTTGTCCGAAGCTTTTATACTGAGGGATGGATCTTCCCTTGACATGTATCTTGTCCGAAGCATTTATACCTGGGGATGGATCTTCCCCACGGGCTGGATTGGCCGTACTCAGTACTGAGTGACTGATAATCAGTTGATGTATACATTTCGGGATGGATCTTCCCTGGGCCGGATTGGCCATATACAGTACTGAGTGATTGAGCATGATGAGTAGAAAGTGTGAGCCAGTGAGATTGAGTACTCTGAGAGTATGAGTACATGAGTTCATCTCTGGGATACATTGCATTGACATGCACATATGATATACAGGCATAAAGATGTATTTTTCTCATGTTGTATGGTATCACGTCATTCATGACTTCTCACACATATTGGCATATGGGCATAGGGATGCATTTTACATTGGCTATCTGGAAAGAAAATAAAACATCTTATTTATTGTTGAGAGGAATTTTGGGAAAATTACTATTGTCAAACTTACTCATACTTTTGGAAACTTCGGTAAATGACTTGGGTTTTCACTGATATACTTGAAAGGCAGAACTATTTTCCGGGAAACTATGAATAAGCTGAGCATTTCATCTCTAAATTACTTCTTTTATTACTTGCTTTATGTTGTTACGAACTGTTGTTGGCTATTGGTGTTGGACCTGACCTTGTTCCAGCTCATCACTACTTTCAACCTAAGGTTAGGTTTGTTACTTATTGAGTACATGAGGTCGGTTGTACTCATACTATACTTCTGCACCTTGCGTGCGGATGTTGACTGGTGATGTTGCTGTGTTCGATGGGAGCTGGACTTGAAGACGTACCTGCGTTCTGGTTGCAGTTGCCTCTTGTTCATGGTAGCCTTAGATTCATAAAACTCTGTTTATGTACTTTTCGAACAGATGATGTATTTATTTCATACCAGCTTTGTAAATTCTATTCTTAGAAGCTCATGATTTGTACTACCAGTACTTGGGGAATGTATAAGATTGAGATAATCTCTTCTATTTAATTATTTTATTAATTTCATTGGAATTTGATATTGTTAATTGGCTTACCTAGAAAGTTGGGGTTAGGTGCCATCACGACTAGTTGGAATTTGGGTCGTGACATTATACGCCAAATTGAGGAGCTAAAAGTGGAGAGCCAATCAATCGATCAATTTTTTGTTGATGATGCCCATGTTGAGAAAAGTACATTAGAGTCATGTGAGGAAGCATATAGTGTTATATTTGAAGAGTCTAGTGCATGTAAATATGAGGATGTAAATAGTAGTACAATTCATGAGTTAAGGCGCATTAGACCTCATTCCAATCATTTTTTCACATTGTGTTTATATAATAAGATAGTAATCGATCCATCTGAGCCTATAGGGGAGTCAAAGAGTGAGGATGAGAGTGCCTATATTTTTGAATTTGTCATTCCAAAAAGCAAAAATTACATTCTTCATCTAAAGGTCGAGAAGTGCAGAGTAAAATATTTATTACTTGGCCAAATTGCTTGATCACCATTGGAAAGAAGAAGAAAAAAATATATAGATGAATAAATTATTGTCTTATTTTTGCTAGTGGGATGTAAATTAAGCTAGTGCTTAAAGAAAGAGGGGATATTTTTGGGGTGTGATCTTGTTTGTGAAACTGATATGGTGTTGAAGAAAATGCACTTAAAGTTTATCATGTGATGTGTTAAAGTGCTTGGGAGGGTTAGTCACTATTTCTAAAATATATCCTACTTGTCTCTTAGCCCACATTATAACCATGAAAAAGTCCTAATTGATTTTAGATCGAGCGAGCATATGTTAGTAGAGGTTTACAATATGGGCAAGCCTATGGTACCAATTGTGTGCATATGACTTCTTTGTGAGAGTGAGAGATTTTTCTAATATATGTGAGGTCAATTATATTTGATCATGAGATTCGAATGTATGGATTCAAATCTCTCATTGATTTTGTTGTGAGGGCACATGATTTTGTGAGGGATGGTTACGTTATTCGACTACTCTATGATGTTGTGCAAAGCCAAGCCAAACTTGTCAATTTCTTGTGCAAGATCAACTCTCTCCTTCGACCAATCATTCACTAACTTTGTTAGAAGATAACATCATTTCACATATTCCCCTAATCGTGAATATCTATCCCAATACCAACCCTTACGCCCATATTCAAATTTAGACCCCCCAGAGTTCAGGTCATGACAAGCCCAAAAAGACTGGCCATAAAAGTCTTCCGTCAACCAAGCGTCTTCATCAATAACATTACCTCCGGATATTTCATCCACAAATGTCATGTTGAGAGAACTATGAACACACTAAGAGAAAAATCAAATTGTTATAAAAATAAAAATATTTACAAAAAGAAACGAAACCTGTAAATATAAAAGTAAAAGTCTAATATAGAAAAATAGCTAATTCTAAGTCCCCGACAACGGCGCCAAAAACTTGTTGCAGTCAAATGCACACGTAAGTATACACGGTCGTCAAGTAATAAAGTGATAAGATAGAGTATCGAACCCACGAGGACTTGTGATTAACTATTAGGTAGATCAGACTATCCCAATTATCTAAATAAGGATTAAACCCAAAAGTAGTGATGCTAAAGTAATTAAACTAATAAATAAATAAATAATGAAGTATGAACAAAGGAAGCACAGATTTATGTTATCAATGTAATGAAAACGATATAGGGTTATGGGCTATCTAACATTCCTATTATATTCTTCAATTGAATTGACTAACTAATTTTATCTAGTTTATTGGTTGACAGGGTTAATATTGCTCGGAAGAATCCGTCGAGTTCTTACTCGCCTATTCAAGCTAACCTAACGCCTATATGTCTATGTAGTTAGAACTAGCAAGAACACGTTTATAATTCCTGTACATCAACCAAGCAAGGCAATTAGGTATATGTCTATCCTAACCGCGAATCCGTTCCCCCATTCCCAGGTTCAAGAACTTGATCTATTTAATCCTATATGCAATCTAGAATTTCCACTTTCGAGTTTAATTCTAGATTCGTAGATAGTATTTAATTGGTGATCAAGCAATCAAATAATTAAGCGTAGGATTGAATAAATAAAGTAATATGATAAATCAAGAAACCAAAATCAATATTCGAATAACATTAGTCATGAAAGCACCGCAACCCTAAAACGTAAAGTTTAGCTCTACATAGACATTGTAGCCAAACAAAAAATCATACAAAGAAATATAAAAATTACTAAGTTTGGTGGAAGAAGATGAAATCCGGCCTCCACGGCGGCTCCTTGCTCTCCCTAGGTCGAATCCCTTTCAAAAAGTATGTTAGATGCCCTAAAAGAGGCGTTATAACTTATATATTGCGTACAAAAGTCGTGGGCCAAAGTTTCCCTTTTCCTTTTCCGAATCAGCTTTAGGGATTGATGCTGGGGTGGATGCTTCGTGTCCTCCTCATCTTGAAATGTTGGGGTGGATGCTTCACGTCCACCCTCTATTCCCTCAACCTTGTTGTGCCCAGGTGCGGATTTTAAGGTGGATGCCTTCTCCCGACTTCACTGCTAAGGGTGAACCAACTAGCCTTTTTTCCAAGGTGGATGCGACGCATCCATCCTCTTCTCCTATAGCCGGAGCACATTTTCTTCATATTTTTGCACTCCAAACATTCTAAATCATCACATATAACTTAATTAGTCATAAAACCAATAATTAACGCATGTTGGGCATTTTAAAGACCAAATAGCACCAAAAAGCGATTAAAACATGGGTAAAGTAATATTAAAACATATAAGAATATGACCAACATGACCACCCCACACTTAAACCTTTGTTCGTCCTCGAACAGACTATCACTATAGTAGACGAAACAAAATTAAGCTCCTATCATTCAAAGCACACCACGCCTATGACCATGGTTGATTGCAACAATTAAACTCTAGCATATGCATTCAACACACAGTTCCCTTTAACTTATGCCATATTTTTAAAAATATTCTAAGAAAAAGCAATATTCTCTTAACAATCCAAGCCTCAAAACCCGACTCAATGTCACAATGCACTCATGGCTTGAACACTCCACATCATAGAGAAGTCTAATAATGTAACCAATCACTCGTGTAACCATGTCCCCTCACAACAAAATCAAGGAGAGTGAGTTGAATCGACGCATTCAAATCTCATGATCACATATAAAAGAAATCACTCACTATCACAAAGAAGTCACATGCACGCAGTTGGTACAATAGGCTTGCCCATAATGTAAACCTCTACTAATGTAGGCTCGCTTGATCTAAAATCAATTAGGACTTTTTCATGGTTATAATGTGGGCTAAGGGACATGTAGGATATATTTAAGGAATAGTGACTAACCCTCTTAAGCACTTTAACACATTACATGATAAACTTTAAGCGCATTTTCTTCAACACCACATCAGTTTCACAAACAAGATCTGTCACAACCCAAACTCCATCCGTATAATGTCGTGACGACACTTAGTCTCTACGACTAGGTAAGGCTAACAAATTGCGAAAAATAACAAAAAGAAAGTAAAACTTGGCAACTAACAACAGTGGATAACTGAATAACTAGTAACAATGCCGCCCGGCATGTACTATAATCAATACTCTATAAATACACAGTCTTCCCAAAACTCGGAACATCGTAAGTCACAAGCTACAGAAGGAAAACTAGTATCTCTATACACCAGAGTCTAATAAAAAAAGTACAAAAGGTAATTGACATATGGGAGAATAGAAGGGGACTCCGAGGTCTGCGGACGCGGCAGATGTACCTTGAAGTCTCTGTACAGCAGCAAGCACTCTCGGCTAATAGCCGGGCTGATAAGAAGTACCTGGATCTGCACACAAAAACTATGTGCAGAAGAGTAGCATGAGTACACCACAATGGTACCCACTAAGTGTCAAGCCTAACCCCGGCCGAGTAGTGACGAGGTCAGGTCAGGCCCACTGGTAAATATTAAATAAGGCAGGAGAATATATAGTATAATGAGAGACTAGAATTTAACAAAAGGAAACACAGCAAGGCAACAGTACAACACACAAGGGTAAATAGCAGGGGATCTCCTCAGATACCGTCTCGTGGTCCCAAAATAAATATACAGGGAGAAATCCAAGGTACCGCCTCGTAGTCTCAAAAGTAAATATACAGGGAGAACTCCCGAGGAACCGCCTCGTAGTCTCAAAAGTAAATATGCAGGGAGAACTCCCGAGGAACCGCCTCGTAGTCTCAAAAGTAAACACACAGCTCAAACTGATAAATACAACAATTAACAACAAGCTTTCTACAGTTATACTGATAAAGAACAAGGAAAAGTAGGAAATTAACTAGGCATGCTTCACAGAGTTCAAATAAGTAGTTAAAGCACGTAGACATGCGATATTAGACTAAACGGGATAACTACACATATTGGAATAGCTCAATTAAGAATGAAAACAATCTAATACTCATTTAAACGGTACAACTCAAATTAAAGGAAAAACAGGTTGCTACTCAGTAAAATAAATCGGGTTTTATAATAAATAGCCTGTGTACGTACTCGTCACCTCACGTACACGGCGCTCACATATCACAACAGTACCAAATCCTAAGGGGATTTATCCCACACAAGGTTAGGCAAGCCACTTACCTCGAACCAAGCTCAATCAATTAGTAAGAATGCCCTTTCCTCGATTATCCGACTCCGAATGGCCCAAATCTAGCCAAAAATAATTTCATATCATAAATACAACTATATTAGACTAATTTAATTAATGAAATCAAGGTTCTATCAAGAATTTTGAAAATTGCCCTAAAAAGCCTTCCCGGGACCATGTCTCGGAATCGGAAAAAAGTCACAAAATATAAACATCTATTCACTCACGAGTTCATTCGTACCAAAATTATCCAAATCCGATATCAAAATCTCAATCAAAACCCAAAACCTTTGTTGAAGAACTTCTTCCCATTTTCCCCAAATTTTCCACCCAAATCCAAAATTAAAAGATGAAATTAGTGATAGATTAGTAGAATATAACCATAAATGGGTTAAGATTTGTTACCCAAAAGCTTCCTCTGAAAATCTCCCAAATTATCGCCCAAATCCGAGCTCTCAAAGTCCCAATATTGAAAATGGGATAAAACCCTCGAACTTGGCCTTTTCTGCCTAGCGATTTCGCATCTGCAGGCCTATAATCGCACCTGCGATGCCGCACTTGCGGAAATTCCATCGCAGGTGCGGACTTAACTTAAGTCCCCTGGGTCCGCATCTGCAAGAGAAGCACCGCACCTGCGGATGCGCTCCTGCGACCAAGGAACCGCACCTGCGACCTTCACCTCTCCTGCACAGACCAACCGCAGAAGCGAGGCCGCTTCTGCGCAATTACCTTCGCACCTGCGAACCCAGATTGGGCTGTCAAATCCCGCATTTGCGCTCCTTCATCCGCACGTGCGAGTCCGCACCTGCGGTCTCCCCTCCGCAGGTGCGAAACAGCAGAAACCAGAAAAGTTTCAGCAACTAGCCTAAGTCCAAATTCAATCCATTAAGCATCCGAAACACACCCGAGACCCCCGGGTCCTCAACCAAACATACCAACCAGTCCTAAAACACAATACGAACTTCGTCGAGGCCTCAAATACATCAAACAACGCTAAAAATATGAATCACCCTCCGATTCGAACTTAATGAACTTGAAACTTCAAACTTCTAAAACCGATGCCGAAACCTATCAAATCACGTCCGATTGACCTCAAAATTTGCACACAAGTCATAATTGACAGTTCGGACCTACTTCAACCTCCGGAATCAGAATCCGGCCCCAATATCAAAAAGTCCACTACCGGTCAATATCTCCAAAAATTCAACTTTCGCTAATTCAAGCCTAAATCAGCTACAGACCTCCAAAACACAAATCGGACACGCCCTTTAGTCCAAAATCACCCAATGGATCTAATGGAACCGACTGAACTCCATTCCGGAGTCGTTTTCACACAGTTTTGACTACGGTCAAAACCTAAGGCTTAAGCTTCTGTTTAGGGACTAAGTGTCCCAAAAATACTCCGAAACCAGCAACAAAACCTCCCAGCAAGTCACATAAGCAGAAAAAGATACGGGAAAAGCAGTTAATATGCGATCGGGGCTATTACTCTTAAAACGACAGGCCGGGTCATTACATCCTCCCCCGCTTAAAATAATCATTCATCCTCGAACGAGCATAAAGACATACCCGAAGTGGTAAAAAGATGAGGATAACGGATGCGCATATCCTGCTTGGTCTCCCAAGTCGTATCCTTGACCGGCAGACCCCTCAACTGAAGCAATGTTCTTTGACCTCAGCTTTCGGACCTGCCTGTCCAAAATAGCCACTAGCTCCTCAACATAAGATAGATCCTTGTCCAACAGGACTGAGCAGAAATCCAGCACATGAAACGGATCACCGTGATACTTTCGAAGCATAGAAACAGGGAATACCGGATGAACTCCTGCTAGACTGGGAGGTAAGGCAAGCTCATAAGCAACCTCCCTAACACGCCGTAACACCTCAAAGGGACTAATGAACCTTGGGTTCAGCTTGCCCTTCTTCCCGAACCTCATAACGCCTTTCATAGGAGAAACCCGGAGCAAGACCCGCTCTCCAACCATGAATGCAACATCGCGAACCTTCCGATCTGCATAACTCTTCTATCTGGACTGGGCTGTGCGAAGTCGATCCTGAATTAACTTCACCTTATCCAGGGCATCCTGAACTAAGTCTGTACCCAATACTCTAGCCTCGTCCGGCTTGAACCAACCTACTGGAGACCGACATCTCCTACCATACAAAGCCTTATACGGTGCCATCTGAATGCTCGACTAATAACTGTTGCTGTAGGCAAACTCCGCAAGTGGCAAGAACTGATCCCAAGAACCTCCAAAATCTATCACACACGCACGGAGCATATTCTCTAATATCTGAATAGTGCGCTCGGACTGTCCATCCATCTGAGTGTGAAATGCTGTGCTCAGCTCCAGTTGAGTACCCAACTCATGTTGTACGGCCCTCCAGAACCGTGATGTAAATTGCGTACCCCGGTCAGAGATGATAGATATCAGTACGCCATGAAGCCTGACGATCTCGCGGATATAAATTCGAGCCAGCTACTTAGAAGAATGGGTAGTCATCACATGAAAGAAATGAATAATCACCCAAACTGCATCAAACCTCTACCGAGTCCATGGGAGTCCAACAACGAAATCCATAGTGATCCGCTCCCATTTCCACTCAGGAATCTCTAACTTCTGAAGCAACCCACCTAGCCGCTGATGCTCATACTTCACCTTCTGCCAATTGTGACATCGAGCTACATACTCCACTATGTCTTTCTTCATCCTCCTCCACCAGTAATGTTGCCTCAAGTCTTGGTACATCTTCACGGCACCCAGATGAATGGAGTACCGCGAGCTGTGAGCCTCCTGGAGAATCAACTCACGCAACCCATCTACCTTGGGCACACATAGCGTGCCCTACATCCTCAATGCACCATCATCTCCAATAGTGACCTCCTTAGCATCACCGTGTCCTTAAGGACAAGTAGATGGGGGTCATCATACTGACGCTCCCTAATACAATCATAAAGAGAAAACCGAGAGACCACACAAGACAATACTCGACTGGGCTAAAAAATATCCAATCTCACAAACTAGCTGGCTAAGGCCTGAACATCTAATGTCAATGGCCTCTCTGCTGCTGGTAGATATGCTAAACTCCCCAAACTCTCTGCCCGGCGACTCAAAGCATCGGCCACCATATTGGCCTTCCTCGGATGGTACAAAATGGTGAAATTATAATCCTTAAGCAGCTCCAACCACCTCCAACCACCTCCTTCTATTTGAATAGATGCTGCAAACTCCGATGATCGGTGTAGATCTCACAAGGGACACCATACAAATAGTGCCGCCAAATCTTCAAGGCATGAACAATAGCTGCTAACTCAAGGTCGTGGACAGGATAGTTCTTTTCCTGCACCTTCAGCTGTCTGGAGGCATAGACAATCACCCTACCGTCCTGCGTCAATACTGCGCCGAGACTAATCCGCGACGCATCACAATATATAGTATAAGACCCCGAACCTGTAGACAATACCAATATTAGGGCTGTAGTCAAAGTTGTCTTGATATTTTTAAAGCTCTCCTCACACTCCTCTGTCCATATGAACGGAGCACCCTTCTGGGTCATCCTGGTCATAGGTGCTGCAGTAGATGAGAATCCCTCTACAAAACGACGGTAATACCCCACAAAAGCAAGAAAACTCCGGATCTCCGTAGTTGATGATGGTCTAGGCCAACTCTGCACTACTTCCACCTTCTTCGGATCCACCTTGATCCCATCATTTGATACTACATGACCCAAGAATGCCTCTGAGTCTAGCCAAAACTCACACTTTGGAAATTTTGCATATAACTTCTTTTCTCTCAAGGTCTGAAGTACAGTCCTCAGGTGCTGCTCATGATCCTCCCGAGTCCGGGTGTACACCAGAATGTCGTCAATAAACACAATGATGAAAAAGTCAAGATAAGGCTGGAACACAATGTATATCAAGTGCATAAAAGCGGCTGGGGAATTGGTCAACCCAAAAGACATCACAAGGAACTCGTAGTGACCATACCGAGTCCTGAAAGCAGTCTTCGGGATATCTGGCTCCCAAATCTTCAACTCATGATAGCTTGAACGTAAGTCAATCTTGGAAAACACTCTGGAACCTTGTAACTGATCAAATAAGTCATTATTACGAGGCAATGGATATATGTTCTTCACTGTGACTTTGTTCAGCTGGCGATAATCAATACACATACGTATAGAACCATCATTTTTCTTCACAATTAAGACCGGAGCACCCCAAGGTGACATACTAGGCCGAATGAAGCCCTTATCAAGCAACTCCTGTAACTGCTCTTTCAACTCCTTCAACTCATGAGAAGACATACGATATGGAGGAATAGAGATGGGCTGAGTGCCCGGTAACAAATTAATGCCAAAATCAATATCTATGTCGGGCGGCATGCTTGGAAGATCAGCTGGAAACACATCTAGTATGTCCCTCACTACAGGTACTGACTCAACTGTAGGGGTATCAATACTGACATCTCTCACAGAAGCTAGATACGCGTCACACCCCTTCTCAACCATTCGTTGAGCTTTAAGAAATAAAACAACTCTGCTGGGAGTATACTCTAAGGTACCTCTCCACTCTAATCATGGTAGATCTGGCATAGCCAGTGTCACGGTCTTAGCGTGATAATCAAGAATAGCATAATGGGGTGACAACCAGTCCATGCCCAAGATAACATCAAAGTCTACATACTAAGCAATAAAAAATCGGCTCTAGTCTCAAAACCACTAAGAGAAATCAAATACTTCCGATACACGCGGTCCACAACAAGAGAATCTCCCACATGAGTAGACATATAAACACGGGAACTCAAGAAATCCCGAGATACGCCCAAATACGAGGCAAAAATAGAGGACACATAGGAATATGTAGATACTGGATTAAATAAGACCGACACGTCTTTATGACAAATCAGAACAATACCTGTAATGACATAGTCGGAAGCAACTGCCTCTGTACGAGCCGGAAGAGCATAATATCTGGCCTAGCCTCCCCCTCTAGGGCGACCTCGACTTCCCCGACCTCTACCTCGAGCTGGCTGAGCAGGTGGGGCGGTAGCTGGTGCTGGAATCATAGCCTGAGGACCCGGTGGAGCACACAGTAACTGAGAAGTCTGTAGAGGTGCACCCCTCCTAAGTCTGGGGCAATCCCTCACCACATGGCGAGTGTCGCCACACTTAAAACAAGCTCTCAGAGGGCGTGACTGCTGTGACTAGACGCCTAAAGCACCCCGTGCAGGAGGTGCACTAGATACTGGCAGTGCATAATAAGGCTCCTTTGCCTAGAAGGGGCCGGAATACCACTGGCGGCTGAAAGAGCTGAATGAACGGGGCGACTCACATAACCCCTACCATGGCGAACTGCAGCTTGGGCACGAGTACCACTGTAAGTGCCATACTCTCGAGACCTCTTGGCCTCCCTCTCCTTTCTATCCCGAGCGAGCATGCCCTCTAATCTCCTAGCAATACTCATAACCTGCTGGTAAGAAATATCCATCTCTAGATCCCTGACCATACTAATCGTGATACTAGGGTGGAGTCCCTCAATAAACCGACGAACCCTCTTTCGAACTGTGGCAACCAAGGCCGGTGCATGTCGGGCCAAATCACTGAAATAAACTGTATACTCTGACATAGTCATAGCACCCTGGCGCAATTGCTCAAACTCCACGTGCCATGCGTCCCTGAGGCTCTGAGGGACATACTCTCTCCAAAATATATCCGAGAACTAAGTCCATGTAAGTGAAGCTGCCTCAGCCGGATTACTTAACTCATAAGCACGCCACCACTGATAGGCTGCTCCTCTAAGCTGGAATGCAGTAAAGAAACCCCACTCGACTCCGCTCCACCCATAGTACGGAGAATACAGTGACACTTCTCCAGAAAACCCTAGGCATCCTCTGACGCCAATCCGCTGAAGGTAGGAGGGTGGTACTTCTTGTACCTCTCAATTCTGAGCTGCTCCGCCTAAAACACTGCTGCCCTAACCTCGGGCTGAACTGGAGCTACCGGCTGCACTAGTATGATCTCTTGATCCTGGTCTACCTGAAATCGCTGCTCTGGGGTATCGGCGACGGGAGTTTGTGCTCCTCCCCCGGCCTGAGATGTGTCAGGAGCAAATGGAATCAATCCAGTCTGAGCTAAGGTGCTGAACATGCTCAGAAACTAGGCTAGAGTCTCCTAGAGGGCTGGTGCAGCAACAGGTACCTCAGGTGTCTGCCCTCCAGCTGGAGCTACTGGGGGCTCCTCTGTAACAGCTCGTGTGGGTGCTCTAGCTGCAC